>BPLR01007126.1:0-28071 GCA_021605095.1 Caerostris extrusa | reverse complement strand
GGTTTTGGTGTGATTAACTAAATTTCAAATGTGAGGCATGTGGTTTTAGGTACTTAAAGTGAATTTTTATAAAAGATTTATCAAAATTCATAATGTAATAATTCGTTATGTAATAATATTACAATAAAAAATAACGCCATTAAATTCAAATTAATTGCAGTAGATATATAGTTTACCACAACTAATTATGCTTGACATGGTAACAAATCATAACATGGTTAACAATCACTTAAGCAAATCATTGGTGAGTAACAAGTTTCGACATTAATTCTATTAAATTTAATTTGTCTTACAGTTACCCTTGATTATTCGTATGTTTACTGTGGGTTTGGTGTAAATAACTAGTCAAAAAATTCATTAATTTTTTATAAACATCGATTGCTCAATTTAGCATATATAAATTATTTAATGAAAAATTATTTGACTTTCCCTTGCTAATAGTAATCAATTAGAATCACCATTTGTCGAATAAAAACTAATGCAAAATCTATAATATATCTGTAAAAGAAGGAAATGAGAGTTGTTGATATTTTTTTTAATTGATAATTAAATTTGTTGTCGTAAATCAATACGTTGCGAAACAATGCAAATGTAAATAATTACTGTTAACAATGATACAATATTTTTATTTAGCTATTATGTACTCTTCATTATTATAAGTTATGCATAAAAATGAATGAAATAATGCTACATTAAAAATTAATTGCATTAGAATTAAAAAAATTAATTACAATAGATATAGTTTACCATAAATAAGTATGCTTGATATAATGTCATTGTCAACTTGTATATTTTAGTTATTTTAAAGAGATAATTAAATTTGTTGTCGTAAATCAGTATGGTGCAATTACTGAAATGTAAATAATTATTGCTAACAAGGACACAACAGTTCTTTTTAGCTATTACGGCACTCTTCATTAATCAATACGATTACAACTTCGGCATTAATCAATTACTTCATTAATCATTACATTACTTCATTAATCAATACGATTACGAAAGACAACTACAATTAATGCAAATGTAAATAATTATTACTTTAACAATGACACTACATTTCTATTTAGTTATTATGTACTCTTCATTGATCACTATGTTGCAATTAATGCAAATATAAATAATTATTACTAGCAATGATACTACGTTTCTATTTAGCGGTTAAGTACTCTGTATTATTATATGTTATGACATTTGATGCTAATACAGTTTTTTCAAATATTAATTCAGTAATTAAATTTAATTAATTAATTTTTTTAGATTTAAGTTGCACATATCTACCAATAGATGGCGCCAGTTAAACTTAAAAAATGAATGAAAATTATTTATAAAAGACTTTCTGCAATATAGTGATAAAAGTAGGAATTAACTTTAAAAAGAAAATTTTTATATTACTTGTTTTTTTATCAAAAGGCAAATTTTTTTTTAATAAAAATTTGTAAACATTTGTTAAAAAAATTTTTTAAGCCAATTTATTAGAATATCAAAATTAAAAATCGTACCACAATTATTCCTTTACCTTTTGTAAAACATCAATAATAAATAAATGAAAAAAACAATTCTTTTGTATTACATTTTAAACGAAATTTACATTTATTATAAAATTATTATTTTTATATTATATCTTAGCTGTTAGAATGTTAAAAATTAAGTAGACTAAAATGCATGGATTAAGTATAATAATTTATTGCACAGGAAAAAACTTTTACTGCATTTCTTCTCCTTTTAAAAGTGGAAAAATGAGAGTAAATTTAAAACACTAAATCCTTTAAGCCTAGCAAAAACATTCAACAGTACCATCAAAAAATCTTCTATGCATCTTTTAAGCAGATTTTGAATAAATGCAAAATAAACAGAAGACATTCAACTGAAAACTGTTTAAAAAAATAACTTGTTTATTTTAGACTTTCTCGGAGCGTAATAAGGTAAACATTTTCAAAGAGAGATAAAAATTAATCTATTCATATCAAGGCAGAAATAAAAGAAAAATGCGAGGAATTATTTTAAAAGAGGAATATCTGAGATATGAAGTTTTCCATTCATTTACTTTTAAAAAGAAGGTAAGATTATTAAAGAAAAAAAAACTCAAAACGAAAATATCAGAGAATATTAAGTAGGATTAAACTTTTTTTTTTTCTGTGTGTTTTGCGTTATGATGTCCATGCATATCATGTGATCTAATTCATCTTTTGCGTTTAAAATAAAAGTATTTTATTGAAACTTAAATTTATTTTTAAAATATATTGAAAGGAAGAATTACTTTCCTAGAAATCCTTAAAGAAAAATTGGAATTTATTTGATTTGCATGTTTTAAAAGAAAAGCATTTATGTAAATAGTAAACCAGTACGTTATTTAAGTGTTCATTAATTAATATTTTTAGATACACTATTTATGCAGTACGTACTTGTAACTTCTCCTTCCGAAAATACAGAATCTAATTTTTGCAGACTCAACTTCAAATAATATTTTTAAATTATTAATTAATATACATGTATTTATTGATAAACAATTTTTATACATATTCCTCCTGTTAAAAAAAAGATGTGATTTTTTTTTTTTTTTTTTTTTTTTTGTTGGGGGAGAAACACTTTATTTGCTCATTTTCTTATTGTATACTGCTTTCTGAAACTAGCTAGATTATTACTATAATGTTCAAACAATATAAACAATACAACATTCCACGAGAATATAGACATTTGTACGAGAATGTGAGAATTTAGAGCAGAGTAGCGCATTTTCTCCACTATATTTTTTCAATTCCTTCTATTAGCTCACACTCTCCCTATATATATCTTGTTCAAATTTTTTCAATCGTTCATAAAATACTTTTTTATTCATCCACTCAAGTTCAAATATATTTTTTTAACTTGTAGTGGGTGACATTGATGTTAATACAGTTTTTCAAATATTAATTCATTCATTAAATTTAATTAATTAATTTTAGTTTTAAGTTGCATATGTCTATCAATAGATGGCGCCAGATGAACTTAAAAAAATGAATGAAAATTATTTATAAAGGACTTTCTGCAATATAGGGGAAAAAAAAGTAGGAATTGACTTAATTTTTTTTTTTTTATTTTTTACTTGTTTTTATCAAAAGACAAATTTTTTTTTAATAAAATTTTTAAACATTTATTAAAATAAGTTTTAAGCCAATTTATTAGAATATCGAAATAAAAATCGAACCACAATTATTCAAACAAAGTTTTGTTGTCAGTTATAAATAGGAAAATTGTTTTATTTTGAACTAGTTTTTACTGTACGAAAAACATAACTAATAACGATGCAAAGGAAATTTGAAGAACGAGATTAAAAAACTGATTATATTTGAGATTAAAAAAATCTATTTTATTTGGAAATTAAAGAAAAGAATCAGAACAATCTATGAGAATTTCTCCATTTTTTTTTATTATTATTTAAAAATTAAATTGCTATTATATAATATTTATGTAGTTTTACAGATGAGTATATAAGGAAAGTTTTCTTAGGAACATACATTGTGGTCTCAGGGCACGTATTAAGTACACAATATAAAAGAGCAAGAATAGTTATTTTTAACTATTGTTTAAGTCATCACAATTTGGTTAATTCCACATTTTTTTTTTATGTTTAACAATATCAATTTCATCATTTGTTAATAAAGTTAATTCTAAAATAGGATAATATATCATTTCAGCTTATGATAAGATCTGCCATCTGTTTACAAAATTCAGATAAACAAATGAATATTTTTATTAAAGTATTAGCTGTGATTTGGAGCATAGTTTTCGACTTTAGAATAATAAAAATGTTTGTTACTCAAAAATTCACCTACTCAGAATAAGAAATGTAACTCCCGACTCACATATAATTTTTTTTTTTTTAAATCGAGGTATTTCCATGTAGGAAATCTCAATAGAAAACAATAAAAATGGAAAACGTTCTTAAGCTTTATATACCTTAGTTCTAATTCGGAAACGTATATTTAAATATAAATACCGACAAATGAAGTTTCGATAGATAAAAATCTGTCATAATAAAATTTTAAAAATGTATATCTTACAATTAACATTAACCCCCCCTAAAATTTTGTACAGAAATTATTTTATACTTCCATGTTATATATATATATATCAATTATTAAGTTAGGCAATTTTTATTAGATAAAAAAGTTAGCTTTTCATATACATTATTAAAATATCAATAAACCAGTATTATATAAAAAAATTTATGTATGTATTGTATATGTGATTGTTGCAACATAATTTAAAACTCTTACTGTTGGAAGTCCATTTTTTTAATTTGATACGTAACCAAAAAATAATAAATAATTTTCATTAGTTATTTTTTTAATTTAATAAACACCTATTGTTTTTGTATTGTAAAATTGAAATTATTCATAGAAACTGGTGGTGCCATCTGGTGACGATAGGATGCTCAGCGCTGACGTCATTAAAGAAAATATCTTGAAATTAAAATAGAAAATTTCTAAGTATATTTGATTTATCCTTTTTAAGTAAACTTTTTTTGAATTTTTATACGGATATTAAATTAGATGTATATTAAATTTTTGAAATTTTTTTCATTTAAACAAATTAATAAAAATAATTTTTCTTTACGTTTTTCAAAAAAATAATTTGTTCATCTTTATCAAATGTTTTTTCACTCACAACTGAGAGTTTCTCTTGATTTCTAAGATCATTTCGCCGATATTATTTTCTAATCAAATTTATAAATCTATACAAGTAACATAAAAAAAAAAAAAAAAAAAAAAAAAAATTTAAGTTAATTCCTACTTTCTTTTCCCTATATTGCAGAAAGTTCTTTATAAATAATTTTCATTCATTTTTTTAAGTTTATCTGTCGCCATCTATTGGTAGATATATGCAACTTAAATTTAGAAAAAGCTAAAATTAATTAATTAAATTTAATTAATGAATTAATATTTGAAAAAACTGTATTAACATCAAGTGTCATCCCCTTCAAGTTCAAAAAAAATGTATTTGAACTTGAGTAGAAAATAAAAAATATTTTATTAACGATTGAAAATTTGAACAAGATATATATATGGAGAGTGTGAGCTAATAGAAGGAATTGAAAAAAATTTTGATTTTTGTAGCCGACAATGACGGATCTTACCTGCTAGTATTATTACAAATCTAAAATATAACAAAACAATTCAGTATTTTCATCATTTAAGAAACTGTACAATTAATGTGTAACTTTGTAATTAATAAAACTGAAATTACAATTAATGATAAATTTCCTTCTTATTACGATTAATAATGAAATTTAATATTAATGTCCTCAATATGTTAGTACTTTACCATTAACCTCAGTATTTTCAGTATTTGAGATATCTCAATAGACATGTCTATTCTTAATTCAAAAAAATTTGTGCTAATATTTATGCATCCTATTGGTATAAAGTTCAGCCTTAATATAAGATTTTTACTTCGTAACTAGAAAAGTGCCTATATTATAGATTTAAAGCTAAGAAAAAAGTCCAAATTCATCAATACATTTTTTTCCTTTTTTTTTTCATGAAATAAATGATTTAAGCATGCATCTATGTAACAGATGCAAACTGTAATTCAAATAATATTTGAATCTTAATCCGATAACTCCCTTCTGTTACGTAGTATATATTTTCCTATATAGTTGATGATAATATTCACAAATGTAAGCTTTATAAAGAAATCAATAATAAAAATTTGTGCATATATGGAACAAAAAGTCACAATTTCAGTAATTCATATAATAACATATTTACACATGTCCATAAATTAAGGATAATTCAGAATCACACAGAAATTGAACTCTGAAATAAAAATTTCACCTGTAGAATTATCACACACACCTTGAAGAAGAATATGCAAATTACGGGAAACCACCAGATGGCGCGGATAGTACGTCACAATGACGAGAGTGTAAGAGGGGTATATAAGGAATGGTGACAAAGAAGTAAAATTGTTCACATGCGCTTTAAAAGCCTTTCAGTGCAATAACCGCATAGTTATGTCACAAAGGAAGCATTTGGATGATCTTTTACGTGGTAGAATTATCGGACGACTGGAATGTGGACGTACCCAGTTGGAAGTATCCAGGAACTTGGAATTCTCCAGAGTGTCCTCTCCAGGCTTTGGCAACGATTCCAAGATGATGGTAATATGAGTAGATGTTACAGAACAGGTCGCCCCGAGTTACAACGCCGAATGAGGACCGGTATTTAGCAGTTACCGCCAAAAGAAACAGACGGAGCACAGCATCGGACCTGTCTCGTCAGCTCTCTTCAGATAGCGTTACAACAGTTTCAAGGCAGACCGTGTACAGACGCCTAGGGCACATTGGTCTATATGCTCGTAGGCCTGTCAGATGCGTTCCCCTTACCACAACTCACTGTCGCCTGCGATTAACCTGGAGTAGAGAGCATGCATTGTGGACACCGCAACAGTGGTCTTGTGTGATGTTTTCCGACGAGTCCAGGTTTAGTTTGCAGTCTGATTCTCGCCGGACTTTCATATGGAGAGCACCATTTACCGAAGAGAACACCATTGAAAGACACCGTTACGGTGGTGCACGAGGGCTCGTTTGGGGAGGAATTATTCTTGGTTCCAGAACGGACCTGCATGTTCAGAGTGTAACGATGACAGGCCACATCTATCGGGATGTCATTCTGGAACATCATGTACGTTTGTTTCGGGGCGCCATGGGTGCTGAATTTCTGTTTATGGATGACAACGTCCGTCCTCACCGTGAAAACATTGTAGACGAATGCCTTCAATTGGAGGATATCACCCGTATGGATTGGCCAGCATACTCACCGGACTTGAATCCAATAGAGCGTGTGGGATATGCTTGGCCGACGGAGAATTGCAGTACGTCAACCCCCTCCCACCTGTCAACCTTAAATTCGGAGAGCATTGCTTGATGAGTTTTGTAATATTCCCCAAGATCAGATTGATAATTTGATACTCAGCATGCCTAGGCGTTGTATTGCCTGTATTGCATCGTCCGGGAGACATACTCCATATTAACCATCATACTAACCATATTATACTGTTTTTTGTAAATAGGTTCTTTTTGAAATTTGCTCCAGGGAGTAAAAATCGCAATTTTTATTAATTATGTCAAACATATAGCATCTTTTTTGCTCTTTGCCTTTTGATTAATAAATAGACTTTACAAATAAGTCAAATTCGTTTTGCTTCTGTCTCTTTCTTTGCCTGAACTTCATTATCCTAAATTTATGGACATGAGTATAGTTGCGTTTATTAAAATTTCCATTTAAAGACAAAAAAAATAGCAAGTAATTAATAAAATATTATTACTACTTGTAATAAACTACATACATTAATAATATTCTATATTATATAATTCCCGTGTATTTTTATTTTAAAAATTGAGGTCAAAGAATGAAATAAAACTTAATATGCATATTTTAAGTTAAGGATTCAGATGTAATCATTATAATAAACTGAACGAATGATATGTTAAAAACGTTAGAAACAAAATGGTAATGTGTTAATTTTTTATATTCATTTTCTCTTAGTTTTGTTAAATATAGCGCATTATATAAAATTTAGCACAAAAGTGAATAAGTTTTATTCATTTTTGTAATAGTTTGCTATTAAATTTCGACTTACCAGGCGACTGTAATGGAGTCTTTTGATAAAATTGAATGTATTGTGGAGCTTGTTGTAACTGTTGCTGTTGTAATTGCTGCTGTTGTTGTATTAGTTGCTGCTGCTGAAGCTGTTGTTGTTGAAGCTGCTGTTGCTGAAGCTGTAACTGCTGTTGCTGCTGCTGCTGTTGATGGTGCCTCATGGTCTGGTAATGCATAGCTTGTTCTATCTGTGCAAAAGGGGGCACCGTGATCTCGCTGGTGTGTCTGCGCCGTCCCTTCTTTGGAGAAGGCTGGGGAGACATTTTCGGCTGCAGTCGCCGCAACGATTCCACGCTGGACCTAAAATAGCCGCTGACGGTGCGATCGTTGTCGTTGGGGTTTGACGATGTCGCTTTGAACCGTCGTTCCATTGCTCTGAGGCGGACACCACCGTTGTTGTTGCGGTTGTCATGATGGTGATGTCGTCGTCAGAGGGTCGTCGCGTGCCAGGGTATTTGGGTACAGCATCGGGAAGTGAGGTTCGTGAAATTTGCGGAGTTTTCGTCCTGATTCAGACAATGCTTGTTGCACAAACATATCCTGTTGGCTAGCATACTGGGATGACGGAGTCTGCGCTTTGTATGGAAGCTGCGGTTGAGTTTGGTACTGAATCATTTGAGGTTGGTTTTGATACTGAAGCATCTGCGGTTGACTTTGATAAGAAGTTAGTGACTGTTGCCCTTGCAAGGGTGTGCCGGCTTGACTTTGTAAAGAAGTTTGAGGCTGAGTTCTATAGGGTGATAGTATTATGCTTTGGTTTTGCGAAGATTGCGCTTGCATTTGTTGTAGAGGCTTACTTTTGGCCTTGGTAACTAATTGATGTTGACATCTGCATTTGAGGTAGTGATTGAGATTGTGATTGAGCTTGAAATGTTGATTGACTCTGTATCTGTTTAAGCAGCGCAGCCTGCTGGGGATTGGAAATTTGCAAGAGATTTTGAAATCGTAGAATTTAGATTTTCTTCTTGTTTTTGTTCTGTCGTTCTCTGTTGAGAGGGAATGGTAGGTTGAGGTGTCACAGAACGTTCTGCTTCTCCACCAACTTTACCTCTCTGTTCCAGCATAACTTTTCTTTCTTCGGTAACAGCTTTCAATTCGTCTCTGAGCTGTTGCTTAAGGTTTTGCATGTATTGTGGTAGTTTTGAGCCAGATGCATCACTTCCTGGACTTGGTGTTCTGGAGGTATTTCCTTTTCTACCAAGAAGGGGTGATAAACTGTTCCCTGAGGAAGTAGTGGGTGGTGTGCCAAGGTTAGATGCTGGAGAATACTGTTTTGAAGTCTCGACTGTTGTCGCAACACTAGTAGTTACTGTGAGAGCTGCAACAGGAGTTAATTGTGGTGCTGGACTGGAAGCTTCAGAATCCATGAAATCTTGGCTATCAATAAAACCATTCTTGGTGCGGTCAGCGAATTTCCTTGTTGGACTAGGAGATGGACACTGGTCCGGAGGAAGATTAGGAAGTTTGCGTCGAAGCCTAACTGATTTTATGCTTTCTGCTTCACTTTGAGTATCTGATGAATCTCCACCAACCTATTAAATAAAAGTATTTTTAGTTACTATTTAATAGCAATGGGGAAATGTATATTTAATTATGTTTTAAAAAAGTAAGTTTATAAGTTTCAAATTTAATAAAGTAAATATAAATTAATGTAGCATAAGTTTACATAAGTAAGAATCATTCAAAATTATTAAGTATTGTTAGGAAATTCTCTCGAGACCCTGTAAATAATTATGTTATCTGAATTTTAAAAATAACTAAAATCCTTAGTTTAATGCTAATTAAAAAGTCTGTGATCAGGAAATATAAGTGATAATGTTAGGTATATTGGTGGAATATTCTGAGTGGGCACAGAGAATAAGTAATTATTAAGAAAGCCGTAAAAAGACTGCTTGTATAAATTTTCCGTGAAAGCATTTTATGGAAAGAGAAATTCGGTTTTACTCGAGATAATTTCTTTGAGATGCCTATGGTGCAATTTTTGTCCCGGAGATCAATTAAGGAGCTCGTTGCGAGTTTTAGGATATTTGAACTGAAATGAGTGAGATAATATTTTGGTATAATCAAAAATAAGAGTTAGTCGTAGTTTCTGTTGAAAATATTTAAATTTTTTTATGTAATCCTCAGGATTACCGTAAAAAAAAGAAAGGTTTCAAATGCTAGGTTCGAAAATGTTGCCCCAGCTATCATAATGATTTATTTAAAGCAGCTTTCTTTTTTTTTCATTGATATAATTGCTGATATTATTATTTTATATGTTTTTAATTTCATTATTCTCAATTACAATTAAACCAATAATCCACCGTCCTCTAATCTTTCATTTTTAAAAATTCAGCTTTTTTAATTCAACAATATGAATACAATAGTGATGTTTAAAATGCAAATAAACCTCTCTTAGGCTGTTCATTTAAAAAGGCCTTGACCCCATCAAATTAATTATTAGTAAATTTTATTAAAATTAAATTAAAATTCGTTGAGTGGAAAAGTAATTAAATGCAGCGGTTTTCAATTTCAAAAACCTTCTTCAATATGTTTTAATGATAGTTGTGACGAAAATCTTATTTTAAATGTGACCTTTGGAACATTCCGGCAGAATTTGTTACAAACTTGTTGCTTTCAGAAATGAGAACTCGATATTGATTGTGAAATCATATGTTAATATTTCGAATCGTCGACTTTTATGCTGTCCTGCGAGAGAATTCGCGTTTTCATCCATACAACAAGTAAACCAAGAGGTTGCTATATATAGAGAGAGAATACCGTTTCTACAATTACAGAAAAAGGCTTATGTTGATAATTGTGATGCCGAGCAAGATGACTCTTGATTTCTAAATTTTATCTAACGCTTAAAGAATTTGAAATTGAGTGAAATTTTATTAATGTCAATGAAATTACAGAAAAAGAGGTTTAAAAAGTGTTGTAAAAGCAGAAAATTTGTTGTTTGATTTTTTAAAAAAATCGAAATGTTCAAACCGAAATTACACAATGTTTTAAATAAATTAATCCCTCCCGCCATATTGGATTTGGTATTTTTAAGGCTTGGTAAATTTTATTTACCAAGCCATATATCTAAAATATATCTATAAAAATGTATCTAGTTATTATCCATGTATTATTTATATAATGTATATATTTATTATCGTGTATCTATTTATTTTGTCTTTTGTTGGATGTACCTTTAACAGTATCAGTATTATCTTCGATAGTAGCGTTTAAATAATAAAAACTTTATATTGACCTGCATTAAATCGTCCCACGAGAAACGATGGATCGAGATTATATTGGTATTGTAAAATTTAATGGAATTGTTAAATTTAATAAAAATGAGAATTAATTTCTCTAATGTTGTGAAGAATCAGAGCATACCTAAATTTCTTTATTTTTCTAACTACCAGAGCTAATAATAATTCCGATGAGTTTGTTTATCCTCTGAATGTAATTCCATTTCAAATCTTGAAGAAAACCCAAACCGAGCTTAAAAATATAATTAAGCACTTGCAGTTCATGTATATAAGATATTTATTTTCTATTGCAATTTTAATCTCAAAGAATAAATTCATTTTTAAGTTCATATTTTGGGTAATCATTTGAATATGAAGCTTTTAGTCTATTTGTTGCTATTGATATATTATTACCTTATCACGAGGTGTACCAGGTGTAAGAGGAGATCCAGCTGAAGTTGTTGCGATTTCTGAAACACGTTGTTCATAGCATGAGGACTAATAGGTGGGCCACCATTAAGTCGTGCCAAAAGTTCATCAGAAGCTTTTGGAGAATTGTTCCCGCCATATGAAGCTGAACGAATCCTCCTGGCTTGAGGTGTTGGAACTGCTAGTTAAGAAATAATTAAATTAATCAATGATTACATACTGACGTTATTGCATTACTAACGTACTCTATTTCATGTTTTTAAACATAAATATTTCAACAAAAACAAATGTCGTTATTACCTTCTTGAGAGTTGTTGGATTGAACAGATTCTGTCACTTTTGTCCATTGTTGTTACGGGATTGATTTCTAGGAGCAGGACTTGGTATAATCTACAATGAAAAATAAATAAATTGCCAACATGTTAAAATTAATGGAAAATATGCATACATTTTGTGACATTTTGTCTCTTTTTACAAGAAATTTGCATATTTTTTATTATCTATATATATTTTGCTAATTCAATAAAACTATTTATCTTTAACTAGCACACTTTTATTTGATTTCAAACTTGATATATATATATATAAGAGATTGGTTTGATTTGTTGCTGTACGGTCAGCTTGTGCACACGAGGGCTGAAACAGACCGGCACCTACAATTTAAAATTGATTCCGAACTACTAACAAACATCCATGTCACCGCCAGGATTCGAACCTGATACTAAAAAGCCAGAGAACTATCCACTTGGCCACCAGGCCGCAAAGGCCAATATAAGAGAAAGTTTTGCCTTGATATAGAAGTAAAGAAATTAATTTTTATCAAGGTTTTTCCCTCTCATTTTACACAAAACTCACAGTTTTATCCGAATATATTTCTTTACGAATCACGAAGTTACATGTAAACTGAGGTTCAAATCTGAAATACTACTCGAAAGTTATCTATTTAGATATTATCAAGAGCATGGCCTTTTATATTTTTTAAGAGAAGTTACAGAGGTTTTAATTCTATTGTAAATCGGTTTACTTGTTTTCTAAGTAACTTCAATTAATACAGGCTTTAAAATTGTATATGTCAAAAATTAACAAAAATAGACTTCATATAAAATAAAATAATAGCATAATCTGCAAGAAGTAATGCTTGAAAAAAACATTCTATGAATATCCACTGCATTTGTTATTTTAAAACATTAATTTAAATAGTCCTTTAAATACATGAATCTGAGTAAAAATTATTTCCTTCTTTCATCGAATAGTGCAGTCATAAATGTTTTTTTTTTTTATTTGTAATAACCTTATTATTTTTATTTCCTTTTATTTTGAAATGCATATTCTAATTGAAAATTTTACCAATTATTTATATTGAAAAATGTTTATTTTTAAGAAATCGTAATGTAATTAAACAGTTCAAAACTTCTTTAAATTGATTTAGCTGGTAAGAATTTTAGTATTATTTAGTAATCTAAAATTAGAAGATATGTATAATGCTTTTGTCTCAATGGCCTTTTTTTATACGCTATCAATCCTCTCATACAATTATCCTACTATAGCTCTCTCTAAGTTTCATTTATTTGTCTTAAAAACTGTGTCTCATAGTTCATGAATTTGTAAATTTTCATGATTTTAGTAAACACCCATTATATAATTTCCTTTCTTTGTAATATTTTGCAAACATATTTATTTTTTATTTTGAATGTTGTTTTTTGTAAATCAAAAATTAAAATGCAATCTAACATAAATTAAACCTTTTTTTTATTTTTCAGTAAAAATCAGGGGTAAATTTACTTTCTTAAGTAATTAATAATAATAATATTATAGTAAATATAGTAAATAGAAATATCCACGGCATTTATTATTTAAAACATTAATTTAAATTGTCCTTTAAATACACGAATCGGAGTAAAATAAATTTCCTTCTGTCATAGAATAGTGCAGTCATAAATGTTTTTTTTTATTTGTAATTACCATATTATTTTTATTTTCTTTATTTTGAAATGCATATTCTAAATGTTTTTTTTATTTGTAATAACCATATTTTTTATTTTCTTTTTATTTTGAAATGCATATTTAAGTTTTTTTTATTTGTAAAAAATAATCATATTATTTTTTATTTTCTTTTTATTGTGAAATGCATATTCGTTTTAATATGAGATCCGTACTAATTTGTTTGGTATTGATGCAATGCATAAGATTTTATTTTTCTAATTATAAAGAGAGTAACAATAATTTTATTTTTTTTAAATATTTAAGAACATCCTTTATCGTTATTTCATTAAAAACGCATATTGAACTTCAAAAAAAAAATCTAAAAAAAAGGAATGTTTCAAATCTATTCAAAATGCATTAATTCTTAAAATTATTCACATAAAATATTATTTTTTTTTTAAATTATTTTAGAGGAAAAAGACATATTTGTGTAGTAAAGAATGCTGCAAATTTTCTATGTATATTATAAAAATACTTTGCCTTATATTGTCTTTACTTTAACTTTATATTTGAAAAAAATGTAAAGACAAAGTATATTTGACAATATTATACTGTATCTATTTATTTAAGCAATTTTAAAAGAAAACTAAAGAAATTGTCATAAAAATTTTAAAAATCCATAAAATATTCATTCATTTTTAAAACAATCGATTCCTTACCGTTTGATTATCCGCTGTTGGTTTTGTAGGTGTTTGTTGGTTGTAAACTTGCTCAAAGGATTGATTTACTTCTGGACTTTTCCATGCTGGTGACACCTGGGGTTCTGCTAATGTCTGTGGAGTGTCCAATCCAAACAATATAGCTCCTGTTGTGCTTTAATAAAAAATATTTGTTGAAAAACTATTATGGACATATTTTTTAATTTGCATTTTAATATCAGCATGCAAGTTAAAAGGAACGATTATAAATATACAAATTTTTTTAAGATTCTTCATTTGCTCAATGTTGCAACTTTTGTATCATAGCTGAAGTCTACATTGTAGTGAGTCAATCGCATCATTTATCCTTCTGTTTGATTACTGTAAATCCTGGAGAAGTAGAAATAGTAACACTTAGTTCTTCACATACTTCCGGCTATACCACTAAGGAGATAGACATAAAGGACCCAATAAAAAAATCCCATTTGATCCATCACGGCTAATATAGTGACGGGGCAGATCATTGTTGAGGTAACTATGCACGGAGTTGTGTCACTATAGTTGAAAAAAAACAAGTAATATAAAAAAAAAATTTAAGTCAATTCCTACTTTTTTTTTTTCACTATACTGCAGAAAAGTCCTTTACAAATAATTTTCATTCATTTTTTAAGTTTAAACTGGCGCCATCTATTGGTAGATACATTCAACTTTAAATCTAAAAAATAAAAATTAATTAATTTAATTACTGAATTAATATTTGAAAAAAACTGTACTAACATTCAGTGTATCCACAAAGTTCAAAAATGTATTTGAACTTGAGTGGATGAATAAAAAAAGTATGCAAAAGTATATATATGCAAACTTAGTAATGTACATTGTTTAACTATATAAGTAATATATTAACTACATAAGTAATTAAATATTGCTTCGTCTGTAAAAACAATTCTGCTTTTGAAACCATTTTCCTTCAACTATGATACCAATTTCCACGATACGCTGATTTGCTCTGGTTCATCGTTAAAACTCAACACTGTTTTCTACCATTTCATTGCTCATGGATGGTGTCCTTTATTTTTTCTTGGTGGAATGGATCGAGTCCTTTGTTTTTCAATGGTGGAATGGATGGTGTCATTTATTTCTTTTTAGAATAATATAGATTTTTTTTCAATATTTGTAGATATTTTGTTTATTTTATTTTATTTGTTTGTTTATTTGTTTATTATTTATTCATTTTTTTTTTCTTTCACTAATCTTATCTTATTTCAATTCCTTTTATTAGCTGACACTCTCCTTATATATATCTTGTTCAAATTTTCAATCGTTAATAAAATAATTTTAGCTTTTTAATCATCCACCAATCAAGTTCAAATACATTTTTTTTTTCTGCAACTTGTAGTGGATGACACTGGATGTTAGTACAGTTTTTTCAAATATTAATTCAGTAATTAAATTTAATTAATTAATTTTAGTTATTTTTAGATTTAAGTTGCATATATCTACCAATAGATGCCGCCAGATAAACTTAAAAAAAAAATGAATGAAAATTATTCATAAAGGACTTTATGCAATATAGTGAAGAAAAAAAAAGTAGGAATTGACTTTTAAAAAAAAAAAAAATTTTATATCACTTGTTTCAATGTCGATATTTTGAGTAAATATTCCTGTCTTGTTTTCACCTTAGTTCTTTATTTTTTGCATATTAGGCAGTAATGAAATTTAAAATATTAACGTAACTGTTAATTTAACTATGTTGACGATAATTAGCAGTCAACTTCAGTTGAACGAAACAAAAGTCCGAATTCCGGACTAGATGGCGTAAGTAGCTTATTTTTAACAACAGTTCAGTTAAACTCTTTGGATAGGGAAGGTTTTTTTAACAGTTGATCTCAGGGACTATTTAACAGAGTTTCCCATTCTTGGCGGTAGATGGAGTTAGGAATATTACTCTAGTCAATTCAACTGTCTGGTTAGTAAGGGTTTGATATTAGCAGTTGAATTTATCCTACTAAAAATTTTAATTTTCAGTTAATTAATTATCAGAATTAAATGTTAATTCAGTTAACATTCAATTGAACATTTCGATAGCTTGAACCTAATTACTATTTATTTATTTATTATTTGTTATTTATTATTTTATTTATTTATTTTTGTTTTTTATTATATTTTAATTGCATTTGCATGAGTGAATTATAGATATATATTACAATGAATACATGGAAAATAATATTGCTCTACTTAAAGAAACGATAGATTGAGACGATATCATATATACATATAACTTATGATATTATACATATAATACACATATTTTTCTTACTTCCGATTCACCAATTTTATTTTTTATTTTTTATTTTTTTTTTTTTTTATTTTATTATCAATGAATCTTGTTGAAATAAAGAATGTTAACTAAACTCATCAATAATAAATATTTTTTGTATCTAAGATAGTATCAAGAAATATTGAAGGAAAAACATTTTCTTCTAAAAGAGTATTATTATTTTAACCAAGAATATATTTTATAGATGTATCAAACAGATTATTGATGGATCAACAAATCGATTATACTTTTATTTTAATATGTTTTTTGTCCTCTTCCAAAATAATTTAAGAAACAGTTATTAATATTCATGTACGAAAAAAATTCATATATTTAAAACCCTATTTGCTTTATCAAGCTTTCTTTTAAATTTCTATAAATTTTTTTTTTACAATTATAAATAAATCTTTTATTTTACTTCATTGATCAACATATTCAATCTGATAAAATATTTTAACAGCAAATCTTTTCAATTTTCAATATAAAATTTTAAGAAATAAACATCAAAATGAGCTTATATAATTAATTTAGTCCACTGTCCAGAATTAGGAAAGTTATTTTTATACAGATGGAAAAAAAAAATTAGTGCAATTGTCATATAAAAAAAAAATAATAGAAATATAACATTTCTCTTGATAAGTCTCCCAATGAATGTATTATAAGTCACAATTCAAAATAAATAAGTTATATAGTATATTATTCATGTACCAAACTTAATCAAACATTAAAAAAATTAAGAAATGTTAAATTTAAAGATTAAATTTGATAAGTAATTTAAATAATCAATGGTTAACTACATTATTGGAAATTAATAGTTTTTCTCATGTTTAATGCATATATCTCCTTACCAGTTTCTACCATTTTGAAAAAATCTATCTACATATCTAATATGCTTTCCTTTCTTAGAAAGCTTGCAATTTTACTTGGACATAAAGTGATTAATCAGCTTTAATTTATAATGATTGTTAGTTATAAAGGAAAATCATTTGAAAAATATGCAGAGTTTTTATTCTCAATTGCATGAATGCGTTATCAGTCCTAAAAGCAATAAAATTTATCACTGATTAATACTTACTTATTTCAAACACCGGTACAAAACAAGTAATATGAAAAAAATTTAAAGTCAATTTCTACTTTTTTTTTTTCACTATTTGCAAAAAGCCCTTTATAAATAATTTTCATTCATTATTTTAAGTTTATCTGGCTACCATCTATTATTATAGATGCATGCAACTTAAATCTAAAAAAAAAAATTAATTAATTAAATTTAATTACTGAATTGATATTTGAAAAACTGTATTAACATCAAGTGTCATCCACTACGAGTTAAAAATGTAAACTTGAGTGGATGAATAAAAAGTGAGCGATTGAAAATTTGAACAAGATATATATAGAGAGTGTGAGCTAATAGAATTAATTGAACAAAATAATATTAATAATTAAATTTAATTACTGAATTAATATTGGAAAAACTGTATTAACATATGTCATCCACTACAAGTAAAAAAAAAATGTATTTGAACTTGGGAGAACAAAAGTATTGATTGAAAATTTGTGCAAGATATATATAGAGAGTGTGAGCTGAAAATAAATATTAAATCGAACTCTACTAGCATTCGATACTATCCCTATAAAACACTATTTTCAAACAAGAGACTTGACTTTGTAAAGTAACGGTGGCCCAACCAGATCAATGCCTCATAAACAGCTCCTTCTAAATGCATTACCATGTGTTCCCCTAACAAGCAGATTACTTTACCTGGGGGCTGGGGGCTCTTTTCTCTCGGCCCCTGGGCTGCCATAGCAACGGCGGCTTGCATCTGCTCGACTGTTGGTTGTGGAAGCCTCCGGTGGGAGCGTCTGGGTGTTGTGGGCTGGGCAGGAGTTTTCTGCGGAGAACCACCTGGGGCAGTCTTCTGGGAGACCCGAAACTTTCCTGAAAATTAAGTGCGTTAGAAGTCAGCTCGTCTCTCCAAGGAATTGAAGCATTTACTAAGCAAATTGACTTAACAAGACTAAATTAAAGAGCATGTATAAAGAAATAAGATTTTGGGTTTTCCGTGGTTATTTTAATCTGTATCGCTTAACAAGGATAAAAGTGGTAAAAGAATATACAATAGAAATAGATTGAATACTTGAAAAGTTGTTAAGATACCCAAATTAAAAACATGAATCTACCAATAATAAAGTTGAAAAGCTGGATCTACAAAAAGTAATTACAATGCCTTTGGTGACGAAATTAGAGAGGAGAAAATTTTATCTGGTGTGAACGAAGGGGAAAAAATGCGGTTTCTAAAAACTTTATTGAATTATTATGAATTTGTGATAAGATACTTAATTCAATTACAGCTGATATGATTAATTTATGACTAGTTAAAGTAGTTAAATAATTAAATTGGCGTATTAGACAGAAATATGATATATTCACATAAAGAATTCAATGAAGTAACTGAAAACGTGATATACCATGCAACAAAATAGGCGAACATTGTTATTTTTTGAAATATAACATTCCCAACTATCATGTTACTTCTAGTATATACAAACATATACAAACTCTTTATGTTTGTATATACTAAAAGTAGTTGATGAATGATGAACTATGATAGTTGGGAATGTTGACAATGATAGTTGATAAATGGCATGACATGACAGTTGGGAAAAATGACAATGTTCGCTTGTTTTGTTGCATGGTGTATAACGTTTTCAGTTGCTTCATTGAATCCTTTATGTGAATATTTTCTATTATTTTTATTAACTTTTAAATCATTTGTAAGTCATTAATTTACTAGTATTAGTTTCTATCTATTAAATTCATTCCCAGCCGTTAATATTCCATAATTTTTGACTATTTTTTTTCAATTTTTTTTTTTTTTCCTCTTTCATAATTGGGTACATATAATTGGTAAATATTACAATTTATAGTTTATAGCACACTTATTACGTATAAAGCTGTTTTTGTTCTAACATGAGGGCCGTGATGTCTACAGGAATGTAAAAACATTTAACAAGAACGAGAGGAAATTAAGTCTGGAGAAATATAGAAATAATGGAAAAACTGTATACATCCTTCCAAACACTTTACAAAAAAGGCAGAGAAAGGGTAATATATTTTTTGAGAAAGGGCAATATTAAAGTAACGTATTATATGTATATAATTATATGTATTATACGTATGGAAAAAGTATAAGAATAAAATACAATTAATCATTTTATCTGATTCTGCTAGGCGAATCAATTAAAATACTGATTGAATACTGTAGATGATAGTTTGGTTAGACAGAAAAATTTAACTGTTTTATATTTCTTATTGATGTTTCTAAAATTCCTTGGACTATAAAATTTAATTGATGTAATATCGTGATAAATATGTTTCATGATTTAAGAAACCATATGGACAAGTACACTAACAAGTCTAATCACTAATGCTACATTTCCAATAGATTTAAAGACTTGTGGTATTATAAAAGGGATATATAATCATTATCTCATTATTTATTACAGTTACTGGAAAAATCAAGCTTACGCTTAATAATTGAAACTCACAAATCTTTAAAATAATTGAATTACATTTCAATTATTTTCTACCCTTCTTCATGTATTGAATTTCATTCTCTAATTACCTTAAACATACTTGAGGGTCATTGAAAATGTTTATAATAGATGGGGCATTTCCATTTTATTACAAATAAAATTTAATAATGAGGGCTTTGTCAAGAAAGTTACCATTACAGTAAGTTATTGTATACGATGTTACATTTTGTATTCAATATCCATGCAAATATATGGATTAATACATGGATTAAAAACAAAAATCCATTTATTTTAAGCATAGAAATTCCTATTCCTTCCATTACAATAAAAACAAAATTCCATTCAATTCATCTACCTTTAAAAAAACACTTTTTTTTCAGGAAAGATTATTGATGACTTCTGAGAATTGAAATTTTATTTCGCTTGTAACTTATTATATTTACTTAATATGTGGGATATATAGATTATTTCCAGTTTATTTTCGAAGGGTATATTGTTTGAATTTAAATACTTTTCATCAACAACGAGTAATAAAAATTATAAGTTTAATGTTCCTTCCTTTTTGTTTATTATTTGATCAATTGAATTATTCTATTCGTTGGCTTCAATACATTTGATATTATAAAGAAATTTAATATTTTGATTGAAATTTTAAAATGTTTCTGAGTTACATTTATGTGTTTTACACTTCAAGTTTTTGTTGATTAAAAAAATAATAAAAATATTTAAAAAATTACTAAATATATATATATATATATATATTGAAATATATTATAATAAAGTAAAGCACTTATAAAGTAAAATATATGACTTCACATTATTTCCCACTACAGCAGATTATTTTATTTCAGTACAATGCATGCTAAATACATCATTACAAAAATGTTAAAGCAGCTTGATAATAATTTCGCGTTATAAAGCATTATTGAAGGATTATACTTTCCACAAGAAGTAAGGAGTCTCACTTGATAATCTTTCTGAAAAGACGAAACAGTAGAGATGGATGTCAAACTCATGTTAGATATAGGGCTCATGGCTAGGGAAGTCGGAGATACAGCTGACTTGATCCCAGAGTCATCTACTGGAGAGGTACCTGGAAGCCCTAGAGCTCTGTTAAACTCTTCCTAGCATTCCAGAAATTGTACCACTTGTAGCCCTGGGTATACCACCAGCCTTCAAAAGTCTCGAGTCTTCATCAACCAACATGTCGTCTTCTACTTCTTCGATAACAATTTTTCTTGGAATTTTTCCATGAGTTCTTGCTCAGCTGCTTCGACAGAAGGAGACATCTAAGATGGGTGACAAATCTGACACTGGTGACCAATCCTGGGGATCTGGCTTTGGGGCTTTGGATTTTTTCTGATTCTGTACGTCTATGGATGTGGGTTTGTTCCTGCAGATGATTGTCCATTTGCAGATGAATCTCCGTTATCGTAACCTTCGTTACTTTGGCCTGATCCCTGATAGTAAGTTCCACTAGTTTGTTGAGAATAATAGTAGGGTGCTTTGATTTCTGTTATCGTTTTTTACATTGCTGGGAATAACCTTTCTGATTTTGAGTAGAAAACTGATCTTGCCTGATTTCAGGTGGTATTTGCTGCATTGCTTTAGCAGAACTAAAAGCTTCATATGACACAGGCTGAGTTTTATGCTCTTTCGAGATAGTGCTTTTGCAGATGGTTGTCTGGTATCTGGTGTGAGCTCATGTAATAATAATTTTTCATATGCATTTGCCACATAATCTTTTTTTCTGTTTAGCATGATCTTCAGTACTTTGAATGCCCCCATATTTTTGGGTCTGTAGGTTGGATAATATATTGGGAATCATTTTTATCTCTTCGAGGATTATCATCGTCGTCCATTTCATAAAAATCTTTTGGGTGCTAATATTTTATCCTGTTCATACATATTTAAATCGTTTTTATCTTTTAAGTTATCTGGTGTATTTCTTTTTGCTCATAAGATGTAGAATATGTCTTAGATGATGAGGATAAAGTTTTTAGTTTGGTACATATGATTTTGTTATAAGCATCTATCTGGCGGAGTACAGCTGATACTTGTCCTTTCGAAGAACCGAAATCGGAACTTCCAGGTATTGAATGACCTGTTTCTGGTTCCCTATTCAAAAGTTGCCTTTGAATTTCTGCTGATTTCTTACCACCAGCAATGGTTTGTTGTTGTGGACGACTTATTGCCTTTTCTATCATTTCAAAATAATCATCAATGTTTTGTTCTTCTTCTTCATCCTGGTACCCTTCCAAATCTTGAAAATTTTCTTCAGGGGGCATAGGTTTGTTTCTTCTGCCTTCTCTCCATCCTTGAGAGGTTCCATTATCAGGTTCATGGTATTGATCATTCCTTTCTTTTTGAAAAGGATGCACAGGTTGTTCTCGTAATTTATCACTCTTTTGACGTGGCTGTGCAGGTGGTGTCCGTAATTTAGTGGTATTATCACCATTGATTTTTGGTTTCCCATTTTGCCACCAGCCGTATTAACTTCTACAATGTTAGGTTGAACATGGTCCTCAGGTCGTTTCTTTTGTTCTTGATTCATTGGTCCTTGAGATCTGTTTGATTGTTTTTGTTGGGATAAATCATTAATAAAAGTTTTTCTCCATTTTATATAAGGTATATTCATTTGATGAATCTAATGGCCTACTTGTAGTAACTCGAATGTCCTGCTGTTGTTCTAATGTCTGAGCTAAAGATGTCAAAGGAACAGTTCTTGGAATTCCACCATTTCTACCTTCTGTATAAGTGGAGGTATCTGATAATGAGGGCATGTGCTTTAGAATTGGTGGTGGAAGTCCTTGTTCTAAATTTATTGGAGCATTCTGTTTTCTATGATCTAGATTGGGCAGCTGGCGGCGCGTGCTCGGTTCTGGTGGACAAATACCACTGTTTATTGCATTTCTTCTTTGTTCTTCATCCATATGAGTTAGAATTGGAATTATCTTCAGAATTAGGGACACCATTTCTTTGTTTTTCAAACGAGTCTTGATGCTCCAGACCTATAAAAGAAATTGTAATTTATGGAAATAACAATATGAAAATAACTAAAATATAGTTATATTTCATGAATTAAAATAATTATTGATAGCAAATTTTCATTCAATTTTAGAAATAATGCACTAAAAACTAAACACTAGTAAAAAAGCTAATATTAGTTACTAAAGTTAATATTGTTTTTGAATATACTACATTTGTTTTATGCCATTATTTTGTTGAGAAATAACAAAGAATAATAGTTAATTTTAAGTGATCTATAGTTTATCATTTAAATAATTGCATACTTGTTATTACTTAAGTAAATTTCAAAAATAAAAGACAAAATTTATTTTTAAAAATAACGGATCTTTCAAAACTTTCAATTTATTTTATATTGTATTTCATTTATTTTTTATTTCTTTTTATCATCTAACAGCAGTATTTTTAACCTACCAGTGTTTTTATTTAATGCTGGTGCACAACTCCTTTTAATTTAATATTAAATTCCCTTTTAAGTACTTAAATTATATAATTGTAATAATTAAAAAGTTATTTTAATTCCTAATATTTATTGAACAAGTATTTAAAACAAATTATTTCATTGTTATGTTTTAAATATGTATAATATTTTTCTGTGCTTTTAAATATGCCATATATACTTTTTCTTCAATTTCATTAAATTATTTCATTGTTCATATTATACTTGTTATTAAAAACAATTTGTTTTGAAAAATTGCAATTTAAAACAAAATGTTTTATATAACAAGTATAATATTTGCCTGTTCTTTTAAATATGCTTTAGAAACTTTTTCAATGCCTTTATTATTATATAATTAGTCTTGATCCTATTAAAAGTATGTGTTTTATTACTATAAATAATAAAATTATTTTATTTCTGATTATCGTTCTCACAAAGATATCTCCTGCCAAAAAAAAAAAACAATTAGGAAACTACCTCCGCCAACAATGATGAAATTAGCTGAATCTTAATTGAAAGACATTCTCCCTTGAAGCATCGTGGAATTACCTTCTTATCTCAAAAGCGTGTAATCTTAATTAAAAGACATAAAGAAAACGCCGCGCCGATATAAAAACAAGGAATAAATTTTAATGAGAATGAATGTTTCAAAAAAGAGCGGTGGAATGCCCACTTTTAAAGCTCAACTACTGCATCCCTGGATCGATAGACGACCCTAAATGGAATCCCAGCCAAGAATCGTAACGACAATGCAATCTAAAACCAACAATTTCTCTTCTGGAATGCCAGGAAGATCCATTTTACCGGTACCTTTACCAGCTTGAAACGGCATGGCTGCCTCCAGGAGTTCAGCCATGGTCGACCGAAGCCTTGCAAACCGTTAGAACAAAGAGGAACGCGATCTCTCAATTGCTATGAATCTGAATAATTGATGAAGGTACAGGGGCTATTTGCTTTTATGACTTCCTTGGCAGATCCAAAGCCATTATGCTATTTCTGGTGACGTTTGCATTGGTGCACCGCATATCTTGGCAATAGATAATAGTTAATGTATAAATATTTGCTTATTAATTATATTTTTGGTAGTAATATAAATGCCATTTTATAGAAAAATATTGAATAATTCAAATTTTACAAATGAAAATTATAATATTACACCATGTCCGATTCGTTTGCAAAAGATTTTTATCACAGTTCCTTTGTTGTTAGGATTAGTAAATTGCTTAATTTTATTAACATTTTTAATTATTAATATCTATTTTTATTTTATTTTTTTATTATTTTTTATTATTTTTTATTCATATATTAATATTTCTTTTAATCTGAAAACTTTTTTTTAACAATGAATTGTAATGTTTTCATATATTAGAGCATATTTAAACACAGATATTGTTAAATTTAAGTTTATTTGAAAAATACATTCCTAAATTTAAAAAACAATATATTGTGAATGTAACATAACCTAAAAATATCTGAATTTAGCATAATCGTTTGTTAATAAGAACAAACTAATTTCACTATTCACAATTTTTTTTAAATTTAATTATAAAAGCAATTCTTCATTTTTCATATTTAGGAATATTTGAAAATTAATCATTTCAATCGGCAAATATAAAGCAATAAGTAAATTTAATATCATTAAAAACTTTAAAAATAGTAATTAAATAAATTATAATATAATAAAAATATTTTTTAATACATACATACACTGAAGTGACAAAGTCATGGGATAGCAATATGCAAATTTTCAGATGGCAGTAGCATCGCTGGGAACAGGTATAAATGCGCAGTGCTTTCGCAGAGCTTTCTTTCTGTTCAAGTTATTCATGTGAAGAGGTTTTGACGTGATGATGACCGCACGACGGGAATTAACAGACTTTGAACGCGGAATGTTAGTTGGAGCTAGACGCATGGGTCATGCCATTTCGGAAATCGTTAGAATTCAACATTCCCAGATCCACTGTGTCAAGAGTGTGCCAAGAGTATGAAATTTCAGGCATAACATCCCACCATGGACAGCGCAGTGGTCGACCGCCTGCACTTAACGACCGAGACCGGCGACGTCTGCAAAGAGTCGTAAATTCTAACAGACAAGCAACACCGCGTCAAATAACCGCAGAAATCAATGTGGGACGTACAAGGGACTTGTCTGTTAGAACTGTGCGGAGAAATTTGGCTTTTTTGGGCTATTCCAGCAGAAGACCGACTCAAGTGCCTTTACTGACAGAACGACATCGCTTGCAGCGACTCTCGTGGACACGTGAGCATATCGGTTGGTCCATAGATGAATGGAAAACCGTGGCCTGGTCCGATGAGTCACGATTTCAGTTGGTAAGAGCTGATGGTAGGGTTCGAGGTGGCGCAGACCCCACGAAGCCATGGACCCAAACTGTCAGCAAGGCACTGTTCAAGCTGGTGGTGGCTCCGCTAATGGTGTGGGCTGTTTTTTCATGGTATGGACTTGGTCCTCTGGTGCGACTGGACCGAACATTGACTGGAAATGCTTATGTTCAGCTACTTGGAGATCACTTGCAGCCATTCATGGACTTCATGTACCCAAACAACGATGGGATTTTTATGGATGACAATGCGCCATGTCACCGGGCCACAACTGTTCGCGATTGGTTTGAAAACATTCTGGGACAATTCCAACGAATGATCTGGCCACCTAGGATCGCCCGACATGAATCCCATCGAGCATTTATGGGACATCATCGAGAGGTCTGTTCTCAGCCCAAAAATCCTGCACCATCAACGCTTTTCACAATTATGGGATCGTCTATCGAGACAGGCATGGCTCAATATTCCTGCAGAAGACTTCCAACGACTTGTTGAGTCCATGCCACGTCGAGTTGCTGCACTTTTTGCCGGGCGAAAGGAGGGCCGACACGCTATTAAGAGGTATCCCATGACTTTTTGTCACTTCAGTGTATGTATATAAGGGATATATACATATATAAGTTATTAAGTATATCCATATATAACATAATCTATTAATATACATAATCCAGCATATATATATATATATGGATTTATGAAACATATTGATATTAAAGATTATATACACAATATTGAGTTATGAATTGTGAAAGACAACATATGAAAATAACATTATATATTTATCAACATGATTTGCAGACAGATAAAACTTCAAAAAAAGACAAGAAATACACATACAAAACTACAATTCAGACTTTAAGTTTAAAATATCTTAATACATGAAAATATAATTTCCACGATTCAGATCCATAATAGTTTTTGACTTTTCTCATATTCTTTTAATATAAGAATTGATATTTCAAAAATAAATATTTTTAAATCTAGGTAAAGAAAACTTCTGAGTTAGCTCTTGCCAACTTTTCTGCCAGTATCCACGTCAAGCATCCATTGACTTTATTCATTTAAATTAATTTTATTAAATTGCTTTAGAGATTAGCATAAAATGTATATCTTTAAGAAAAGCCTTTTAATTTATACTGCATGTCTTCAGAAGTTGGCACACAGCACTCAAGCTAAAAACAGTGTAAACAAACGTCATCCACTTAATGGGCTTCACACACCAAGATAGTATTATTCAGTATAAGCTTCCCAAGATTTTTCATCCTAATTATAATACCTGATATACGCCACTGAAAGTTTTTAAAAATAAAATCAAAGTTTTTTGTGAAGTTTCAATCATTAACAAGATGGAACAATGCTTCATTTTCTTTAAAATATAAAATAATATATTGTTTATTTAATACAGAATTAAAAGTACGTAATAGAAATAGCAGTTCATCTTTTATAACTCAATCCAGATATTGAATTTCACTATGTAAATAGCAAGGTTTTTAATAAATTAAATTTTATTTTATATTTTGTTGTTAATAACATAGAGAATTGCTAACAATAATATCTTATTAAATACTGAAAATTTTGATGCTAAAAATAAATTTAGCTACTTCATTGTCTCTCACTTTAAACTTACCCATTACAGTATTTATTATATATTACACTCACATTCATAATAAAACATGCATAATTTTTTTTCGGGATCCGTCTTTACAAAATGAAAAGAAAAAATCGCACTTTTATTTCTTTATAAAACATTAGATAAAAAAAAAAATGTTTCAAAACTCAATAGCCATAATTCATAAAACAAAATATTCTAAAAAGTTACAAAAGTTTCTTCAGAAAATATACCTGCCAAATGACAAAAGACAATATAATTTATTAATTTAATATTTTCACCCAAATTGATTATTCTATTTAAACATGGCAATTTTATCAAGTTTTGTTCTAAATTTTCTTTTTTTAATTTATAAGAATTGTATAGCAAAAATTAAAATTGTTACAAACATTGAAACCTCCTCCCAAATGTTGATTATATTATGAAATTACGCTTCAGCATAAAAAAAAAAAGTTTTCATAAAAGAAAATTTGCATAAATGGCTTGCAGGGATCTTTTTTGTCATATTATTAATATAAACGGAAGGATACATCGTATTAAATTAGAATATCTTTTGAATAAAACATTTTCATTTGAAAGTTAATTTTTCATGAAAGGCGAACGCATCACATAGCTTTCTAAAAGAATCTTTTACGCTTTTAAAAAATTCTTTTTAAAAATATTATTAATAAGCATCTATTCTAACAAAATACTGACACACTACAGTGGCAATTTAGCCACATTCATCACATGCAATCTTTTTCATGACGATCTGCTTTGTATGCCAGTAGTGTTTTTGTATTTCAGCAGACTTGCTGATCGTTGTAAATTCCCTTTTAAATCTAACGGAATGGAATTAAAGATACGTAAATATTGTTTTCACTTATCCGAAAATCATTTCAGAAGTTATTA
>BPLR01007125.1:0-37508 GCA_021605095.1 Caerostris extrusa | reverse complement strand
AGTTACGTATTGCTGTAGTAACATTTGCTTTCTCAATCTAGCAATATTCCTCACATATATTCACATATTAGTGTTATTAAAATACATGCTGATAGATAGTCAATATCTATACTGAAAATCTTAGTGGATAGAGCTCGTTTGATATAAACTCCTCAAAGAGCTACAGAACTAAAAGTGTTCATTTATAAGTCAGAATAAACACTGCACTGTAAATTCGAGTAAGCATATCTCCACAATATATTTTCTTTGCGCTCAGTGAAGAACATATTTTTAGATGCCATATCTGAATACACTTGTTCAAAATATGTGATTGCACACGTAACACTGCAACAACCTCCTAATACGGACGCAATCTAAATAGCAATAAATCTGCAATATATTCTTCTTATAATATTTTCAGGTCCATATCACCAGTAATCAAAAGCCAAAATATATTTAATTGTTTGAAACTCAAAATGTAGGGATTTCATTAGTTTTAAATAACACCTACAGATGGCACATCTGCCATCTACGGATGTGTTACCATCCGCAGATCTATAATCTGTTTAATAAAAGGCGTGATCCTCTTTCATGTTGAACTTTGGGAGGAAGAAAGAGGAGCGACGCATAAATGGCGAATCTGTAATATATATTATGAAAAACAATATGATGTTAAATTTTATATTATCATCGTATTAATTAACATTTTTATAAGACGGTATGAATAAAAGTAAAGAAAATACATAGTCATTTTTTTTATTTTATGTAAACAATTCCCTACACAGAAAAGTAGCATCCTATTTAAACAACTGCAATTGCTTTATATCTGGTTAAGATTAAAATAATATAAAAATCCCTCACCTTTCTTAAATAACAATATTGAGATTTAACACAAATAAATCTCAATACATGAGAAAAGAGAGAAAAAAATTAGCCAATAAACGAACTCACTTAATCTCAAGTATAGCACAAAAAGCAGACACACAGTTAAAGTTACGTGGAAACAAAACCTGGGCGATCGATCGCGGAACAATACGCATCCCCTAATTCTGCACCAGGGCCACAATTAATCTTTAATTTTAAGGCTCGATTCCCAAGTTAACAGCGCGAACAAGTAAGCAGCCCCTAACTCCCTGTAGTAACATTAGCTTTCTCAAGAATCACATCCAGAATTTAATCTCCTAAAAAGATTGAAATTCCCACAGCGTGCTCACCAAAGGTACGGGAGATAAATTAAGTAATTTCTTTACCATTACTTTGCCTTCGCTACCATTAGGTAAGGGATGTCAGAGAGATTAATTGCTCTCAGTTCGCGAAGCAACGTGCGATGTTATATGTTATTTAATGTTAAATAAATATTTAGGTTTATAGAGCGAAATGGGTCTTCTTTTGAAATTAATGGTAATGAGCAAATATGTACAGAAATGTTTGCTCGTTTCTAGTTACATTTTGTAATGCCCATTGCATATTAGTTATGAATCTCATGTAGAATAATGTTTACTGATATTACATTTTTATCCTTACTGTCGTTACTTTTATTACTGTAATTATTATTTGCATGCACTCATAAATAGCCAGATAGAAAGTTTAATTATTACAAATATAGGGTTTTCTAAAGAAGATAGATTTTCAAAAATTCATATCTAGTGAAATGTTTAGCATTACAGCATTTTTTCTTATGAGAAGAGTTTTGCATTTCATTCCCAAGAGAGTGGAATGTACATTCTTTCAGAAGTACATAATAACTTAACATTATCTTTGAGAAGTACATAATAACTTAATTTTTTAAATTTAAATTCCACCCATCTTCCTACACCAAATTGAATTGTATTTGTGTAAATACACTCATGTCCATAAATTAAGGATAATGAAGTTCAGGCAAAGAAAGAGACAGAAGCAAAACAAATTTGACTTATTTGTAAAGTCTATTTATTAAACAAAAGGTAAAGAGCAAAAAAATGCTATTCGTTTGACATAATTAATAAAAATTGCGATTTTTACACCCTGGAGCAAATTTCAAAACAAAAACCTATTTACAAAAACAGTATAACATGGTTAGTATGATGGTTAATATGGGAGTATGTCTCCTGACGATGCAATATGGCCTTACAACGTCTAGGCATGCTGAGTAGCAAATTATCAACCACGTAAAAAATCATCCATATACTTTCCTTTGTGCCATAACTATGCGGTTATTGCACTGAAAGTCTTTTAAAGCGCTTGTGAACAATTTTACTTCTTTTGCCACCATTCCTTATATACCCTCTCTTACACTCTCGTCATTGTGACGTACTATCCACGCCATCTGGTGGTTTCATGTAATCTGCATATTCTTCTTCAAGATGTGTGTGATAATTCTACAGGTGAAATTTTTATTTTAGAGTTCAATTTCTGTGTGATTCTGAATTATCCTTAATTTATGGACATGAGTGTAAAATATTTAAGAAAAATTTATAAGTTAAAAACTATTTTCAAAATTTTTGGAACTGATTTGAAATATTGTTCACTTTTTCTCGGGATATATTTCAATATCTCCTTTAAAGTTTGCCAAAACATTGATGGAAATTAAATTATGAGTAAAACCTTGTAAATCATGATTATCGTTAAATAATCTTCAGATAAAAAATTGTTAAGGAGTGTTTATATATACGTATGCATTCGAAATTATATTATCCAGATCAGATTTGAAAACTAGTATTATAAATATTCCTTTCGTGGATTTATGCTCTTATGTATTCAATAATGAGTTGGGATTTTATTTAAATATCTTCGTCGCAATACATATAAAAAGCATTCGTTAAATTAAATGACGTTTATTGGTACACGTATGCTGAAGTATTACAGTTGACATTATCAAGCATTGAAATAAAAACACATATTATTTTGATCTTGTTTTCTTTTCGTGTATCAAACACATTTTAATTTTTATGATTACGTTTAAGTTCTAATAAAAACCCAAGGCCAAAAACATTTCCTTTCGGAAATATTTAACGGAAGTAAATGCAGTTTTCCAACTTTGCTGAAACCTGTTTACGAATTGCATACTTCAGGAAATAGCATGTTGGAATAAAAAATTCGTATACGCAAATAGTGCTCTGTCACGCAAACAGCAACTTCGGCTATTTTATCCCCCCTTTTTTGTTCCTTTTGTATATTGTACCTGTATGAAAGAATCTATCCATCAATTCAAACAGAATTTGACAGCATGTAGGCTCAGTAGCAGCCAACTTTTTGTGTTATGAGTATGTTATAAGAATGTTTATTTTCATAAAATAAATTTTTTCCATAACAATACTTGAAAAAAACATTTCTTTCTAATAATATTATTTAATTTCTAATAAAATACTTATTATTAAATTTTTAAATATATTATTTAAAAATTAGATTTAGATTTATAATATATTTAATACAATATATAAAATATATTATTAAACACATGATATATGTTATATTAAATATATAGGAATTAAATTATATGTTTAATTTATATGATGCATTTAATTTATATAATATATATTAGACATAAAATATATTATAAAATAATTTAGATAATACATTTAAATATTAGAATTTTGCTATATTTCCTTTTTATGTAAATAACATTGTAATTGAAAAGTTGATCTTTTATTGTTTAACGATTAATATAAATATATTTTCATAAATGTAGCAATACAAAATTGTATGTGTAATAATATTATTTAATTCCTGATGATATATTTATTATTTAATTAATAAATATATCGATTATACTAAATATATAGAAATTAAAGTACATATTTAATTAATATAATATATATATTAGACATAAAAATATATTATATTATAATTTAGATAATATATTTAAATATTAGGCATTTTTCTATTTTCCTTTTATGTAAATAACATTGTAATTGCAAAGTAGGTCTTTTATTTAATGTTTAAAGATTGATATAAATAAATTTTTTCCTAAATGAAATTGTATAAATTTAACAATTCAGTTTTTATGAATTATTTATGTGTTGTTGTTGTGAAATAATATTATTTAATTTCTGATAATATATCTATTATTTAATTAATAAATATATTATATTTAATTATTTATTTAATATATATTAGGTATAAAATAAATTATATCATAATTTAAATAAATATATATTTAAATATTAGGCATTTTGTTGTTTTCCTTTCACAAAAAATAAAATTGTAAATAAAAAGTAAATAAATTGTAATTGAAAAGTAAGTATTTTATTTAGAGATTTAGATTTTGTAAATAACTATTTTATTTAGTATTTTTTATTTAGAGTTATATATGCATAATAATAATAAGGGATTAATAATTTTCTGAATTTGTTCCAATTATACATAAAATATCAAACATAGTATTCAAACCATAAATATAATATTTATAATTTTAATAAATAATTCACATTTTGTATTTTTATATACAAAAGGCGGAATTTAATATTTATGTAATTAATTTAACAGTTTTATTTAATATGCATGAAATTCTGAAATTTAATATGAATTGGAATTTTCAATTGAAACTTTAACAGTAAAATAATGAACAATAAATAATGATATTTAATCATAAATTAAAATATAAATAAATAAAATAGTAATAAATAAAAAATTAACTTTAAATATGCAAATATATAATATGCATAATTCAAACTTAATTTCAGTTATTATCATAATGTTTACTACGAGATGCATTTGATTAACAGATCTTACAAATTCCTAATTGAAAAATTTATTTACTTTAAATAAAAAAAAACAAAATAACCAATGATGTTTTAAATGAAAAATATTTGTTTTTATTCAAATATCTTGCGTGTACAAAAAATAAAAGTAACATAAATTTAGTTTCAGTATCACTTTTCACTTTAGAGAATATTGTTAGGATATTAAATGTTTTTTTTTTCGTAAAATTATCTACTGATATTTACTTTATTTTTTTATAAATATCTCAAACTCGTTTTAAGTAGATTATTATTTTTTTTGCATGAATTAAATATTTAAAAATCCCATAAGATTGCAAGACATTCTTGTATATTTATTCCCAAAAAAAATTAATATTTACTTTGTCCTTTTATAAAATTTACGATAAAGTAAAACATGTTTAATTATGATAATTAAATTTATACATTATAAATTGTTTGATTTTTTAAAAGCATTCAGTGATTTCGTTATAAGCTACTCTATCTAAAATATTAATAATAATACACTAAAATGTTTTGAATTTTTAATTAAATAATACACATGCAATATATTTATGTTTTCATTATTTAATTAAACCAGTTCGTACTTTTTATATATTTGTATTGAATTGAAACAAATGACAGATGTATTACATTTCATTAATTAAAGATGCAAAACTCAAAAAGAATTTTAATTTATTTATAATTATGACCTTTATTTCATCTTTGATGTTAAAAAATCAAATTTTCAATTACAATAATTTTCAATTAAACAATTAATATATTAATTAAAGATTAATATAAATATGTTTTTCTTAAATAAAACTATACAAATTTAACAATAATTCAATTTTTATGAATTATTTATGCTATTTCATCCTTAGATGTAATGGCGAAAGATGAGTAATTTATTCATCTATTTTTCATCATTAAAAATATATTCATAAATTTTTATCTATTTAAACATTCAAAGCCTAATAATTTAAAAGCATATAATAATGGATAAATAATTTTCCGAAAATATCATACATTAGTAAATTCAAACCATAAAGATAATATTTATATGTTTAATAAATAATTTACTTTTCTGCATTTTTAAATGAACAAAAGACGGAATTTAATAATTGCATAATTGATTTAATATTAGTTTTATTTAATATGCATGAAATTGAATCTAATATGAACTGAAATTTTTAAAACTGAAACTGGAACAGTAAAATAATGAAAAATAAATGATATTCACTCATAAATAAAATAATATTAATAAAAAATAAACTTTAAAAATGCAAATATATAATATGCATAATTCAAACAAATTTCAATTATTATCATAATGTTTACTGAGACTGTATTTGATTAACAGATCTTACAAATTACCTTATAGAAAATTTATTTACTTTAAATTTTAAAAATTATAAACAAAACCACCATTAATATTTTAAACTGAAAATATTTGTATTTATTCAAATTTCTTGAATGTGCAACTAAAATAAAAGTAATATAAATTCAATTTCAATTATCACTTTCTCATGTTAGGGAATATTATTAGGATATTCAATGTTTGGTTTTTTCATAAAATATCTACTGATATTTACTTTTGTTTTTCTTAAATATCTCAAACTCATTTTAAAATAGAGTGGCTTTTGTTTAAGAATTTTAATATTTAAAATCTCAAATGGTTGCAAGATAATCTTGGTATATTTATATTCAAAAAAAAATATTTTAATTTGTCATTTCATAAAATTTTGCGATAAAATAAAACATGTTTAATTATGATAATTAACTTTATACATCAAAAATTGCTTGATATTTTAAAAGCATAGAATGATTTAGATTATGAGCTAGTGCATCTAAAATATTAATAATAATCAACTAAAAGGTTTAAATATATATATGAAATATATTTATTTTCATTATTTAATTAAAAGGTTTTGAAATATATATGAAATATAAAATACAAAATGAATGTATGCTAAATAATTATATCATTATTTAAATAAAGATATTTCTTCCTAAATTAAGCTGTTTTATACATTTTTGAATTATTTATGGTATTTTAACCTTAGATAAAATGTTAATAAAGTTTAAAATTTTTTTCATCAGCATATTCAACAATGGTGCATTAATTTAAAAGCAAAAAAATTGGATTGATTTTTCAGATTTCACAAACAATGTTTTACAAGTTATGTTCACATTATACATAAAATATCAAACTAAAAAAATTATTATGTAAAAATAATATACTTAAATATTAATATTAATAAAATTTTAATATATTTTAATTACTTAAATATATTTACATGGCAGTAATTAATAATATACATTTTTACATTTCTAAATATAAAATTCGTGGAATTTAATATTTATGTAACTAATTTAATATTAATTTTATTTAATATGTATGAAATTAAATCTGAAATTTAATTAAATTGAAATTTTTAAAATTGAAACTTTAACAGTAAAATAATAAAAATAAATAATGATATTCACTCGTAAATTAAAAAATAAATAAATAAAATAATAATAAATAAACCTCAATAACTAAATATGCAAAGATATTATATGCATGATTCAAACTAATTTCATTATTAACATAATGTTTACTAAGAGCTGTATTTGATTAACAGATCTTACAAATTCCTTAATTTAAAAATTTATTTACTTTATATTAAAAATTGGAAAAAAAATATACAATGATGTTTTGAAATGAAAAATATTTGTTTTTATTCAAATTTCGCGCATGTAGAAATAAAATAAAATAATAAATTTAGTTTCAATTATCACTTTATCAATTTTAGAGAATATTATTAGGATATTGAATGTTTTGTTTTTCATAAAATAGCTACCGATATTTACTTTATTTACTTTTTGATATTTACTTTTGCTTTTCATAAGTATATCGAACTTCTTTTAAATAGAACGGTTTTTCTTTAAGAATTTAAATATTTAAAACCCCATAAGGTTGCAAGATAATCTTGTATATTTATAAGACAAAAAATAATAATATTTTAATTTGTCATTTCATAAAATTGTGCAATAAACTAAAACATGTTTAATTATGATAATTAACATTATACATCAAAAATTGTTTCATATTATAAAAGCATAGAGGGATTTACATTACAAGCTAGTACATCTAAAATAATAATAATAATCAACTAAAAGGTTTTGAAATATATATCAATATATTTATGTTTTCAATATTTAATTAAATCAGTTTGCATTTTTTATACATTTGTAGTGCATTAATATAAATGATAAATGTATTGTATTTCATTAATTAAAGTTACAAAAACTCAAATTGATTTTTAAATTATTTTTAATTTTATCCTTAATTTTATCCATGGTGTTAATTAACTAAAATAATATAATTTATTTACATTAATCTAATTAAGATTTTTCTATGTAACGTACATCACATATATTAATTTCGTTTTTTTTTTTTCTTAAATATTATTACATAATATCATTATTCGTTATGTTTTATATTAGGCAGATTTAATGTTTGATTTAATGTTAGATTTAATGTTGCTTTAACTAAAAATTTTTCAATTTCTTTTACATGTTTTCATTATCTTCTATTTCCTTTTATAAAAATATTTTCACTATAATTTTAATTGAAGCTAAAGACATTTTAATTTCACATTAAATAATAGTTTAATTAATGCTATTCGCGCTTTTGTAGAATTATAGTTAATTAATACAAATGATAAATGAATTTTTAATTTATTTATAATTATTTCCTGTATTTCATCCATTCACAAAAATATCATTTATTTATAATAATCGTTTCCACATGACGTACATCACAGAAATTTTTTTTCTTAAATATTATTATCTAATATCCTTATTCGTTATGTTTTACATTTAGGAAGATTTATTGTTTACTTTATCAACTGTTTGCTTTAACTGCAAATTTTCAATTTCTTTTTACATGTTTTCATTATCTCCAATTTTCTTTTTATAAAAATATTTTCAGTATAATTTCAATTTAAGTTAAAACATTATAATTTCTCATCTACTCATCTTATATTATATGATATTAGTTCATCTACTTGATATGATAAGTCAACTTTCTATAATTGTATTAAAAGCTATAAAAGAGAATTTCCAAAAATACTAAACACTGGATATCTCATAAAATTATTGAAAATATAAATGAGTAAAATCTGGGAGTCATTATTAAAAATATAGGAGTTATATATATATATTGTCATAAAAATAATGAAGGAGTTATTGCGGGATATTACATTAATGTAGCAAGTGTCTTATTGCTTTGCTTTGATTCTTGACAAGGTTGCTGCAAAATACATATTTCGATTGATTTCAGTGATACTAAAGTATTTTTGAAATTGTTTATGCAAAAATGTTTTTTCTCAAATATGTGCCGATTTAAACAAAATTCCACAGGATAATATATTATCTAACAGCAATCACGTATACTCAATTCCACTGAATTTGTAAATGGAGAAATGTTTCTGGTAATAAATATTGTATCAAAAAGTTCCAACGCGTATGAATAGATGGCGCTGTAAGCGGCATAAAGAATGGGAATTCGGCTGCCAGTGATATTTTGAATTGAAATTATGACATGAATTGCACATTAAAACCAAATTAAAACCGAAACAATCACCTTGTGCTTGATTGTTTTGGTTTTTTTGACAAAAAAAAAAAGACTTCCAATTCATTCAACAATTGTGACAATGTTAATGGAAACCCATCCACCACGGCAAGGTCATACCAAATTTGATGGGAAATATCGGAGGAACATTTTTTGGAACTTTTTTTGATGCTATACCGTTTCCCACTTCTTCAAGTATCTTCAGTTCAAATTTGAACTTATTGTGAAGAGTGGTTCTTTTTTCTTTTTACAGCATTTTAAAAGTTGGTCTTTAATTATGATCAGCCTGTAAATGTATTGATCTGTATACATTGATCTTTGAAATTGATTTTAATTATCAAACATTATTTACTTTACTATTTCTATTTACTTTTTAACCAGTCATAAAACTAAACTGATACAAGTCACCTTGCTTTTTATATTTCCTTTTATCAGAACATATTTTTTAAAACATTATGTTACATTTTTTTTATTTTTAATTTGAAAGGACATATAAAGAGGTAAGACATGAAAACATCACCAATCCTGCAGTTCGTAACATGTCTGATCTGGTTTTCCTGAATGAAGAACTCGAGGTTCGCTTTCAACATCAATTTATAATTCAACGATCAAATGTCACACGACATTTATCGAATTAACCCAAAATCTAGTTATCTCTGACAGAATTTGGAAATTCAAACGGCAGCGTCTTTAAATTCCTAAAAGCGTGTGCAAGGGATCTCCTTAAGTGGGTCCATCGATTTCAGGGCCCCACGTCCCATGGGGTCGAATCCTTTCAGGGCCTTTGATGACAGCAAATATTTGGTGTCGAAGGCAGTGGTATTTTAGTAGCAGCAACCACACAGGGTGAAAGCGGAATTATCTTTGCGAATTAAGTAAGTACTTTGCTAAAATATGTTGGGATAATGTTAAGTTATTCGTTAACAAAATAGGCTCACCTCATTTTGATGAATTCTTATTCGCTTCACGTATTCAAACTAGGAATAAGTAGTTAAAAGCTTTGAATTGTATACTTATATTTATTTCAAAGAATTTTCTTTTAACTATGGTGTTATATCCTTTGTTAAAATACATTAGGTTAATGTTAAATTATTCCCTACCAGAATAGAACTATTTTGCTGAATTCGTATTCGCTTCATATATAATGTTCTATGCAAATCCATACCATTAAGGAATTTAGAATGCGTAAGTAGTTCAAAGCTTGGAATTGTATACTACATTTTAAGATTAACTCGCATATTACAAAGAATTAGCTACATTTATTTCAAAGAATTTTCTCTAAACTATTGTGTTATATCCTTTGTTAAAATATTCTAGGATAATGTTAAGTTATTCGCTATTAAAATAGGCTTGTTTTGTTGAGAAGCTTAAAGCTTGGAATAGTATACTACATTTATTGATAATATTTGCAATGATTTGAAAAAAATTTTCTTAACTATGGTGTTATAATCTTTGTTAAATTATGCTCAAATAATATTAAGTTATTCGTTAACAAAATAGGCTCACATCATTTTTGAAATACTTAATCGCTTCATTTATACAAACTTAGATTAAGTATATAGTTAAAAAGCTTGAATTTTATACTACATTTTTATGATTATCTTATAATTATTTTAGGAAATTTTCATTTCACTGTGGGGTTATATCCTTTGTTAAAATATGCTAAGAAAGTATAAAATTATTCTGTAACAAAATAGGCCTACTTTGCTGAATTCTTAGTCGCTTCACATATACAAACTAAGAATAATTTAGTATTTAAGTTCTTGTAATTGTATACTGCATTTACTGTCGAACTTATATTTATTTGAAGGAAGTTTCAGTTACCCATGGTAGTGATTATACTGATCAATTATATTTTGAGAAATATTGCGATATAAACCTTTTTCCAATGCTATAAATAACAAAAAATTAAATTAAATTTGAAACGACATATGAAGTGGTAGGACATAAAAACATCCCCAATGCTGCAGTTTGTACATGACTGAGCTAGCTGTAGCTGAATCAAGAACTCGAGATTGGCTTTCAACCTCAATTTATAATTCAACGATCAAATGTCACACGACATTTGTCGAATTAACCCGAAATCCAGTTATCTCTGACAGAATTTGGGAATTCAAACGGCAGCGTCTTTAAATTCCTAAAAGCGTGTGCAAGGGATCTCTTTAAGTCGGGCCTATCGATTGCAAGGCCCCGCGTCCCATGGGGACGGATCCCTTCAGGGCCTTTGTCGACAGCAAATAATTGGCATCGAAGGCAGTGGCATTTTAGAAGCAGCAGTCACACAGGACAAATGCGGAATTATCTTTGCGAATTAAGTAAGTACTTTGCTAAAATATGCTGGGATAATGTTAAGCTATTCGCTAACAAAATAGGTTCACCTCATTTTGATAAATTCTTATTCGCTTCCCGTATACAAACTTGGAATTTTATATTTGTATTTATTTCAAGGAATTTTCCTTTAACTATGTTGTTATAACCTTTGTTAAAATAAGCTAGGATAATGTTAAATTATTCCCTTATAAAAAAGGATTATTTTGCTGAATTCGTATTCGCTTCATATATAATAAGGTCTAAGTAAATCCATCCATTAAGGAATTTAGAATACGTAAGTAGTTCAAAGTTTGGTATTGTATACTACATTTTGTGATTAACTAACATATTTCAAAGAATTAACTACATTTATTTCAAAGAATTTTCTCTAAACTATAGTGTTATATCCTTTGTTTAAATATGCTAGGATAGTGTTAAGTTATTCGCTATCAAAACAAGGCTTATTTTGCTGAGTACCTTATAGCTTGGAATTGTATACGACATTTAATGATAATACTTACAATCATTTCAAAACATTTTCTGTAAGCTATGGTCTTATAGCCTTTGTTAAATTATGTTATTCGTAAACAAAAATGCTCACATCATTTTACCAAATTCTTAATCGCTTCCGGTATACAAACTTAGAATAAGTATATAGTTAAAGGCTGGAATTGTATACTACATTTTAGGATTAACTTACATTTATTCAAGACTTTTCTATTAACTATGGTCTTATATCATTTGTTAAAATATGCTAAGATAGGGTTAAATTATTGTTTAACGAAATAAGCTTATTTTGCAGAATTCTAATTCGCTTAAAGTATAAAAACTTAGAATAAGTAAGTATTTAAGAACTTGGAATTGTATACTGCATTTAATGATTAACTTATATTTAATTGGCGGAATTTTCAATACCTAAGGTAGTGGAATTGATCAATTATATTTTGAGAAATATTGCGATATAAAAATTTTTCCAAGGTTATAAAGAAGAACAAAAAATTTAATTTGAAAGGACATATAAAGTGGTAGAACATAAAAACATCACCAATCCTGCATTTTGTACATGCCTGAGGTAGATATTTCTGAATCAAGAACTCGACACTCGCTTTCACCATCAATCTATAATTCAACGATCCAATGTCACACGACATTTGTCGTATTAACCCGAAATCCAGTTACCGCTGACAGAATTTGTGAATTCAAACGGCAGCGTCTTTAAATTCCTAAAAGTGTGTGCAAGGGATCTCTGTAAGTGGGGCCGCCCATCGATTGCAGGGCCCGGCGTCCTATGGGGTCGGATCCTTTCAGGGTCTTTGATGACAGCAAATATTTGGCAACAGAGACTGTGGCATTTCAGTAGCAGCAGTCACACTGGGCAAATGCGGAATTATCTTTGCGAATTAAGTAAGTACTTTGCTAAAATATGCTGGGAAAATGTTAAGTTATTCGTTAACAAAATAGGCTCACCTCATTTTGCTAGATCCTTATTCGCTTCCCGTATGCAAACTTAGAATAAGTAGTTAAAAGAATGGAATTGTATACTGCATTTAATGGTTAACTTACATTTATTTCACGAATTTTCTTTTAACAATGGTGCTATATCCTTTGTTTAAATGTGTTAAGATAGTGTTAAATTATTCTCTAACACAATTGGTTTATTTTAATGAATTCTTAAGTCACTTTACGTATACAAACAGAATAAACGAGTAGTTAAAAGTTTGGAATTGTATACTACATTTAATGATTAACTTACATTTATTTCAAAGACTTTCTTTTTAACTGTGTATAAATTAACTGTTATATCGTTTGTTAAAATATGCAAGGATAGTGTTAAGCTTTTCATTAACAAAATAGGCTTATTTTTCTGAATTCTTATTCACTTCACATAAATCCATCCAATAAGTAAATTAGAGTAAGTAAGTAGTTCAAAGCTTGGATTTGTATATTACAGTTAATGATTAACTTACATTCCTTTCAAAGAATTTTCTTTAACTATGGTGCTATATCCTATGTTAAAATATGCTAGGATAATGTTAAGTTATTTGCTAACAATACAGGCTCACCTCATTTTCTAGATTCTTATTCGATTTACGTATATAAACTTAGATTAAGGAGTTCAAAGCTTGGAATTGTCTACAACATTTAATGTTAACATTTCAAAGAATTTTCTTTTAACAATGATGTTATATCTTTGTTAAAATATGCTAAGATGGTGTTCGCTTACGAATAGGTGATAAATTATTTGCTGGCTTATTATGCTGAATTCTTATTCGATTCATATGTTTATACTTATAATAAGTAAGTAATTAAAACTTGATATTGTGTACTGCAATTAATGATTTACTTACATTTCTTTTCAAAGATTTTTTTAAACGTCTTACATTCTTTGCTCAAATATGCTAGGATAATGTTAAATTATTCGCTATCAAAATAGGATTATTTCTCTGAATTCTTGTTCGTTTCACGTATACAAACTTAGAACAAGAGAGTATTTGAGAGCTTGGAATTGTATACTACATTTAATGACTAAATTATATGTATTTGACGGATTTTTCAATTACCTAAGGTAATGAAAATATTGATCAATTATATTTTGTAAAAGATTGCGGTATAAATGATTATCCAATGTTATACAGAACAAAAAAAAAGAAATTTTAATTTGAAAGGACACATAAAGGGTAGGACAGGAAAAGATCTCCAGTCTGCTGTTTGTAACAGGCCTGAGCTCTTTGTTCCTGAATCAAGAACTCGAGGTTCGCTTTCAACCTCAATTTATAATTCAGCGATCCAATGTCACACCACATTTGTCGAATTAACCAGAAATCCAGTTACCGCTGACAGAATTTGTGAGTTCGAACGGCAACGTCTTTAAATTCCTAAAAGCGTGTGCAGGGGATCTCTTTAAGTGGGGCCCATCGATTGCAGGGCCCCGCGTCCCATGGGGTAGGATCCTTTCAGGGCCTTTGATGAGGAGCAAATATTTGGCGTCGAAGACAGTGGCATTTCAGTAGCAGCAGTCCCACAGGGCAAAAGCGGAATTGCCTTTGCGAATTAAGTAAGTACTTTGCTAAAATATGCTGGGATAATGTTATGTATTCGCTAACAAAATAGGTTCACCTGATTTTGCTAGATTCTTATTCGCTTCACGTATTCAAACATAGAATAAGTAGTTAAAAGCTTGAATTGTATAGCTTGGAATTTTACTGTATTTAATGGTTAACTTACATTTATTTCAAAGAATTTTCTTTTAACTGTGATGTTATATCTTTTGTTAAAATATGCTAGGATAATATTAAGTTATTCTCTAACAAAATAGGCTTATTTTGCGGAATTCTTAATTGCTTCACATATTCAAATTTTTAATAAGTAGATAGTTAAATGCTGGTCATTGTGCACAGCATTAAATGATTAAATTGCATTTATTTAAGAATATATTGTTTTCTTTGGTGTTATACTTTGTTAAATTATGCTACGACAGTGTTAAGCTGTTCGTTAACAAAATAGGCTTATTTTTCTGAATTCTTATTCGATTCACCTATTTATACTTTGCTTATTTTAGTACAAATAGGTGAATCGAATAAGAATAAGTAGTTAAAAGCTTGAATTTTTATGCTGTATCTAATAATTTATTTACATTTAATTCAAAGAATTTCCTTTTAACATGGTGCATCCTTGTTAAAATACGCTAGGATAATGTTAAATTATTTTGCTAACAAAGTAGGATTAGTTTCCTGAATTCTTGTTCACTTCACGTATACAAACTTAGAATAAGTGGACAGTTAAAATTTAATGCTTGGAATTGTATACTTTTTAATGATTAACTTGCATTTATTTCAAAGAATTTTTGTTTAACTGTGGGATTATATCCATTTTTAAAATATGGTAAGATAGTGTTAAATTATTCTTTAACAAAGTAGGGTTTTTTTATGCACAATTCTTATCCGCTTAATTTCGTTTCAGTATTCAAACTTAGAATAAGTGACTATTTAAATGCCTTGTAATTGTATACTGCATTTAATGACTAACTGATAGTTATTTGATGGAATTTCCAATTACCTTTTTAGGTAGTGAAAATATTGATCAATTATATTTTGAGAAATATTATAAAGAACAAAAAATAAATTTTAATTTGAAGGGACATATAAAGTGGTAGAACATGAAAATATCTCCAGTCTGCAGTTTGTAACATGCCTGAGCTAGCTGTTCCTGAATGAAGAACTCGAGGTTCGCTTTCAACCTCAATTTATAATTCAGAGATCCAATGTCACACGACATTTGTCAAATTAACCCGAAATCCAGTTACCGCTGACAGAATTTGGGAATTCAAACGGCAGCGTCTTTAAATTCCGAAAAGCGTGTGCAAGGGAGCTCTTTAAGTGGGCCCATCGATTGCAGGGCCCCGCGTCCCATGGGGTCGGATCCTTTCAGGGCCTTTTTGATGACAGCAAATATTTGGTATCGAAGGCAGTGGCATTTTAGCAGCAGCAGTCACACGGGAGAATGCGAAATTATCTTTGCGAATTAAGCAAGTACTTTGCTAAAATATGCTGGGGTAATGTTATTCGCTAACAAAATAGGCTAACCTAATTTTGTTGAATTCTTATTCGCTTCACGTATTCAAACATAGAATAAGTAATTAAAAGCTTTGAATTGTATACTTGAATTTAATGATTAACTTACATTTATTTCAAAGAATTTTCTTTTAACTATGGTATTACATTCTTTGTTAAAATAGGTTAGGATAGTGTTAAATTATTCCCTAATAAAATAGGCTGATTTGTCTGAATTCTTAACCGCTTTATGTATACAAACTTAGAATAAGTAAGTACTTTGAAGCTTTAAATTGTATACTACCTTAATGATTAACTTTATTTCAATGATTAACATTTATTTCAAAGATTTTTTTTTTTTTCTTTGGTGTTATGTCTTTTGTTAAAATATGCTGCGATAGTGTTAAGTTATTTGCCAATAAAATAGGTTTATTTTGATGAATGCTTATTCGCTTCACGTATACAAACCTAGAATAAGTAAGTAATTAAAAGCTTATAATTGTATATTAAATTTAAAATTAACTTTCATTTATTTCAAAAATTTTCTTTTAAGTATGGTGTTATGCAGCAAAAAATAAGAAAAATCAAAAATTTTTAAGGTAAAATAGATTCAGGAAATAGAATAGAAACAGAAATTATATACATTTCATTGAAAATGCCTGTCCTTTAGGTACTAAAGTTTTTGTGATATTGTAAAGAAAATTTTAGTAACATCGAATGAAAACTATTTTATAAAATGTAACTTTCTCAATTTATTTGTTATTGACTTTTACAATTTCAAATCCCTACTGTAAAATTAGTAGTAATTAATAATTAGTAATAAAAAACAATATTTTTATACTAATTATAGTATATAAAATATTATTTTTTTATTATAAATATGGGAAAAATTATTAGAAATACGCTTTAACAGCATAGTATAATTGATGTATAAATTAATTTGTATTTTTTATATTGTAATAAATTCTCTCTTATACTATATACACTACAAATAAGTCAACTCTAAAAAATTATATTGCATAACAATTAAAGATCTGATTTACATGAAAGGAAAAATCGTAACAATTAGTAACATTTATAAAAATCGCAATAATTAGTAACATTTACAAATGAAAATAATTAAATAATTATAATATATAATAACTGTAAATACTGCAATTATAGTAAATTCTGGCCTCACGAAAACTTTTTGTTCTAAGTAGAAGATTATGAATTGAATACAATACGGAAAAGTTAATTGTTAGTTTTTCCGTTTAGGGAAATCATTTTTGTATTAAAGAAGATTAATTTAGCATTAATGTTAAACAAATTAATGTACTTGCTTTACAAAAATCCAACAATGATTGTTTTGTAAAATGAAAATTGCGTATTAAAATGAAATTTTCACGATAATATTAATTACTTTGATTTAAAAAATTCCTTAAAAATATCAGTTAATCCTTCCAATTTTAGATCATTTTCATAAATACAATATTTGAGACTTTAATTATAAATTTGTAAACTTTTTATCATTTTAAAAGTTTAATCATATTGTTGAAAATATGAGTTTTTAAAACGAACATAATCCCGGTTTGTAATTAAAAAATGAATTATTATTATTCAAATTAAAAGTGTCACAAAAATGCGGTATTATTTTACAGGCTTACTGACAAAAAAAAAAAATGGATTTTTATATTATAAAATTTATTTCTATGTCTTGAACACCTGCTGCCATCTATTGTAAATTAAACAAAACAACAGTTAAAGGGTTCGTGCTGCCATCTACTGTAGAAAGAAAGAAATAATTGATTCATTGCGATAGATATTTAAACCTTAATGTGTTGAATGATTAAAAATAATAATAATAATAATAATAAGGCATATAAATAAACAAAATTTAAATTAAAAGAGGTCTATGTTATTTTATACATTATAATTTAGTTTTTATCTTGCTTTCTTAAATATACTAACAAGGATTATTTTATAATAGATTTAATTACCTTATATTTATATTATATAAAATTTGGTAATACTTATTCATTAATTAGAATGAATTGTCATAAAAAAAATATTAGGTTATCCATTATTTAATTCAAATTTTTTTTTTATTATTATTTTTTAATCAAATATGCAATTTAAAATAATTAAAACAAACTTTCTTTATCAAAATAATTATAATTGCAATTTTAAAATTTTTATTGCTTCAGAAATTTCTTTTTCGCTTTAAAAAGAAAGTATATTGTATCATTATCTGCATCGAATATTTAAAATTGATAGCAAATTTTATTATAACCATGTATATTTATATATATATGTGTGTGTGTGTGTGTGTGTGTGTGTGTGTGTGTGTGTGTGTGTGTGTGTGTGTGTGTGTGTGTTTAAAAATTATACAGTAAAACCAATTAATACTTGTCAAAGAACTGAAGATCTTTACCCATATTTATTAAAAATATACTATTCAAAGAAGTTATATATAAAATATGGGCAATTATTTCTTTGAATTAAGCTGAATAAAATACTAATAACTGAATTAAAATAATTTTTTAGTTAGTTGTTTTTATGTGGATAGTAATTTGTTCAATTTAATGTATTTTTACAAAACATTTTACTAATTACAATTCAAAAAGGTTGAAATTCAATAAGAAATAAGACTATTACATCATTGCATTGTAAAATGAAACACTTAACGTAAAACAATATGTTTTTTGTTATTTTTTTTTAGTAGAAAAATCATATTATTATTTGTTACAAAACATTTAAATAATTCTAATTTCTCTGAACTATGACGAAATCCATTTAAGAAGTAAAATTCAGCATAATATATTTAAAAGAAATTGTATTTTACAATACATGTAAGTAGATTTAAAAGCTGTTAATTTAAAATTGAAGTAAAAATAAAATTTTAATTTAATTTCAAATAATTTCTCCATATGCATTGTGAAAGGATTTATGCAAATTATAAAAGAGAATTAAATTTAATGTAAACTGCCGAAATCACAAAAAAAAAAATAATAATAATAATCGCAGTATTATGTGATATCAGATCGACATCTCTAATTAACCTTTTCAAGCAACTTATTCTGCATGTAGACTTGTAGCGAAGAACCAAATTAGTTTTTAAATAACGAGAAAAAAAAAATTAAATGCAAATAAATAATACCTTGTAATAACAAGTAATTTGTTTAACCATCACTAATTGATATGTGGTAAAAAGTAATTTTCTAATGAGATAAGGTGTAAGCTGACAAATGAGTGTCAGCAATAATGAAAATAAAAATATAAATTTTAGTTATCTATATTGTAATAAAATAAATATATAATAAAATAGAATCATGTATTAAACGTGAATGAATTGTTTTGAGATATAGTTCATAAATTTGCATATAATAAAGAAATATATAAATGTTTATCAATTATTTATTGTGATATGCAATCTTGTTGGTCATAAAGGTAATTTAAAAACAACACTAGTTTACATTAAAATTAGTATTCCATGTACATTTGAGCTTTAAAAGACTTCCTAAATTGCTTCTAAAAATGGAAATAATTAAATGCATAGGAATCATATATTATAATAAGCAATATGATCAATGTCCTTTATAATTAATTAGTAATTATTAAAGCAATTAATAGTCGTCTAATGTAATGAATAAGTTACTTTTTAGTTAATAGATGGCAGCACAGTTTTGTACATCACTGTAACATTAACACTGTTAAATGGCTGCTAGATCTTATATGCATTCGATGATTCTACTGGCATAAGTTCAAAAACAATTGTTCTTATAGGAATATTTGGAAGTCTACGGACAAATAATTATTTTTGTAAAGTAGTTGAAACAAATTTTAGAGTACAAATCTGATAGATGTGCAGAATATGAACGATGCGATATTAAATGATGTAATTGACATTAAGAATAGCTTAGTTAAGAATGAAATTGATTTTAAATGTATTTCATATTTTCATATTCTATCGTTGAGAAAATTAATTATTTATTTTTTTATTTCTATTCAAACCAATTGCCTTACAATATTTTTAAGTGCCAGGTATTATCCATTTTAAGATTTAAAAGATTATTAATTAGTAAATATAAAATCTTTCATTTATATTTTTTACTTTATTTGTAAAACTATTTCAAGTTAGAGGGGAAAAAATTTAAAATTTAAAATGAAAATCATTGAAAAATGTAAGTTTGCATAATTTTCAGCTACTTTCGCATATTTAGATCTCAAAGATTAAACAGAAGAAATTTTTTAACCTGTAATTTTTACATACGTTTTCGAAACCATTCCATTATGTTTTCGAGCTAACTGGAAAAGAATATAAAAAAAACTCTAATTACTATGATATGCTCCTTTATTTTTTCTTCATACTACACTACAGTTTCTATGTTAATTAGAAAATCCTAATCCCCACTAATTAGAAAATTTTGGATGGAACATTGATGGACGTCGTGCATATCACTAAAAACCCACCGACAGTGCTTTCTGAAAGAATTTTAGGAATAATTGCCCCAATATTACTTGCCGTATTTTACTGAAACCCAGAAAATTAATCACCAGGCACTAAGGCAGCCTGGCTTATATATGGCTTATATACGTTATCACAATCGCCATCCTGTCTCCACGTTTCCGAAAGCAATAATTACAATAACAGTGCCACTAGCGGATTTAAACCTCAGTTCTTCATCGCACGTTACAACTGGGCCACAAGTCGGGCGTTTTGCATTATACTGATTGAGATTATTTTTTTTAGAAACAGACAAAAACTAATGCCTACCTTGCTGCCCCCTCCTGTCCTGGGTGTGCTTCCTGAGACACACGACCACGCTGAAGACGACTATGATGAGCACGACGGACGAGACGACGACCGGGATGAGCAGCGTGATGTTCCGGTGGAAGGGCAGCTCGCTCTCTCGTCTCACTAAGGCAGGAAGAGAAGTGCTCTCTGTCAGAAATAGGTTCAAGAGAAATTTCTAAACACCGTGCAGCCACAGTAAAATGTAAACTTTAGTATTACATATCTATGGTAACCATATCTATGATAGACTTTAAAGAAATACACAAAAGATATGCTGTCATTGATACTCAACACCAGGTTTACAAGAATATATAAGACGACTTGGAATCACATAGCAACTTTGTGTCGTAAAATGGTCTCCAGAAAGTGCGTTACGAGCTCGAGAATTACTAGCGTTCTATCAGATATTTTTTATTTCACACACTGAGGAAGCGGTAATAGATTGGATTATAATACGAACATATTGGAGCAAATAAATCTAATTTTATACTATATTTCACCTTCACGTCTAAGACTATTTAACCTCCTACGGGATAAAAATGTGAAGAAGATGATATTAAAATATTTTTTTAAATTAAACAATGTATGTATACAATACAATATTATAAATGTATACAATATACAATATTATAAAAAAATATACAATATTACATAAAACAGATAAATATAATATATAATTAACAAAAGCATGAATAAAAAGCAGACTAAGAATACGGAAAAAAAAAGGTGATGAACTTAATTGAAAATTATTGCTTGACATGATATACAATTGCAAAATGAGTTTTTTTTTTTTTTTTTTATTTAAACTGAAACTCCAAGAGTAACCCTTTCCAGCAATTCCTTTCAAAATTAACCTTTCATTGAATGATTCCACTTTGTTTTATAAGCTTGCTGATGATTTGCCATTCTTTTCTTGGGTTTACATACTATTTCTCCTTCACAAAAACGATAGCAAACCGAAAGGTTTAGTAACCTACAATAGTCGAGACCAAAAACTGTAAGGTAATTTTTTTTTTCAGATGTCTCCACAGTAAGAAAAGCTACAATAAGATTTTAAACGATGCCAATATAGCCAATACACATCTTTCATAAATGAATTGATGTGTGATTTAAGGTATGAGAAGAATTGTATTACGTTTGATTCTTTAAATATTGCAATCGATAGTCGGTCATTGAGCTATAAAAAATTATTGCTAAAAATAAAAAAGTGTTAATATAATCTAATAATTGTTATTTTATACTATATGCAGGGCAAAAAGTAGAACAGGCATTTCAACACCATTTACATTACAGTAATAATTTATTTACATAATGTATAATATGTGTGGTGAATTTTTTTAATATTTTATAATACAGAATTTTCTTTCTGGCTCATCTTCTTGTTATTTTTATAACTAGATTGTTTATGGAATTATTTTTCTACAAAATTAATATTCAGAAATTGTAGAAATGTGTAGAAATTGAATGTAGAATAGTAGAATTGTAGAAATTTGTAGAAATAAACAAATTAATGTTAAAGAAGAAAATAAATTAAATTAAAAAAGGAAAAATAAATACTCTTCAAACGATATTAATTAAATAGTTTAAATGGTCAAAAGTATGTTTTTCAAGTACAACTGAATCTTCAAAACTACTTGTCCTTATTATTTGGGGGAAAGGGGGAAGGGGGAGTATTGCTAATGTTATTGACATCCCCAAAGGTAACAGTGTTTAAACGTTAAAAAAAATGACAAAAGTATGAATTGACAATCAAATGAGCTCATGTTCATTAGATTAGCATGAACATTAGATTGAACGTACGTGTTGTTGTTGTTGTTTCATATCCCACTTGGCTGGTCAAGCCCACGAGCCCATATGTACTCATGATTGAAGGGGAAGGAAGCAGCTTCTGTTGTGATGGAGCACCCCGTAGGTAGAAGCCTGACTTTTGCTCCGTGACGCTCTTACAGTCATAGGAGACCGGGACCTACAGCTTAAAGTGGGTTCCGAACCACTACAAACATCCATGGCATCGCCGGGACTCGAACCCGAAACCTGTGGCAGCGAGCGCCAGAGCGCTAGACACTCGGCCATTCAGGTCCCAAATTTGTGAATGCCAACGGCACGCGGTGTTCCCAGGTGGTCACCCGTTCATTAAATCAGCATGAAGATTAGATTAAACGTATGTTCATTAGCAATTGTTCATTAGATTAGAATGGACATTAGTTTGAACTTATGTCCATTAGCAATTGTTCATTAGATTAGAATAACATTAGATTGAACGTGTGTTTATTAGATTAACATGAACATTAGATTGAACGTATGTTCATTAAATTAGCATGAACATTAGATTGAACGTGTGTTCATTAGATTAGCATAAACATTAGATTGAACGTATGTTCAATAAATCAGCATAAACAATAGATTGAACGTATGTTCATTAGATTAGCATATACTTTACATGCTAAGGAAATTAAACACTCACCAGAAGAGTACTGCAATGGCAGAGTCCTGAACTTGTACTCTCCTTGCGTTACGCCGGCTTCACTGTGGGCAGTGACCATGACGATGTACTCTCTGTCTGGAGTCAGCTGGCCCAGTATGGTCTTCTCCCTGTTGGCCGGTATGCGGTCAGGAATGGAGATCCACTGGTTCTGGTACTTGGCCTTGTACTGAATGTTGAAGTGCAGGATGGGACACCCTCCGCTCTGCCATCCGACCAGGTGCAGAACGACGAACGTGGAGTTAAGAGTCACGAAGGAGTTTTGGGGTGCTGGCATTGGGGCTGCAAACATTAAGAATTAAAAAATAGGTATTGTCTACATTAAATAAATGTAATAGGTAAATGCATTTAATAACATAATGTAATGCAAAATGCTAATGCTTATATTAAATGTCACAATAGGTCATAAAAAGATAATTTTCCTGAAAATATTATTGGAGTACATTCACTTTGATATTAATAGATTTCTTTTTTTGCATTTATAATTTTCATTCATTTCAAAACTGCAGTTATTAATATTTAAATATCAAAAAATTAATATTGTAACGTCTCGGCCTATACTGGGCCTACAACGGCTTCAAGAAGAGGGCCACTTTCAGGTTCATGGGAACACTTTAATTTTTATTTACAAGCACTAAATATATATATATTATATATATATATATATATATATATATATACAAATACAGAACTCTGGGTTGTTATAAAAAAGAAAATATAAATTTGATCACAAATGCACAATTAAATCACAACTACAGTTCGCAGCAAGGTCGGAGATTTTCAGAGTTCTCGCTCGAGTCTACATCGAATCAAATCCACATTGTCTGCGACAGACCTTTAGAAACCACGAGTGGCTCACTTTGGAAATTCCGGCCTGTTCAGTTATTTCAATAAAACAAAAACGACACTTCTGGTCTCTCTCTCTCTCTTCTGCACCAAAAATCTCCTTTTAAGAAAATCCGTCAAGGGAGGGGTGTTTGGTTCCTTCACTTCCCATTAGAGTGCACATTTCTTAGCTCGTGGTCTATCTCCAATCACGATGGAACAACTTATGGTATAGTCCGTATTCCATCTGTAATTGTTTCGAACTGTAAAAACAATTTGAACTGAAAATTCAATTCTTTCTATTAGCTCACACTCTCCCTATATATATCTTGTTCAAATTTTCAATCCTTAATAAAACACTTTTTATTCATCCACTCAAGTTCAAATACATTTTTTTTTTTTTTTTTGGAACTTGTAGTGGATGATACTGATGTTAATGCAGTTTTTTCAAATATGAATTCATTCATTAAATATAATTAATTTTATTTTTTTTTTTAGATTTAAGTTGCATATATAGACGGCGTGCATATAAGTTGCATATACAGACTTGCCAATAGACGGCGCCAGAAAAACTTTAAAAATGAATGAAAATTATTTATAAATGACTTTCTCTGCAATATAGTGAAAAAAAAAAAGAAGTAATTGACTTAAAAATTTTTTTTTTATATTACTTTTTTCCTGTGTCTCATTATACATGACACGGAATATCAGCTATCAGATTTGAGAAACAGGTTGTTCTCATTAATACAAAGCACTAATTGTATGTAATACAACTATCCACAACACTGCTTGTCTGCTGTCAAATATGAGTGATGGGTTGTTATTAGTATGTATTTTTAAAGAATCTAAATTCCTGTCTTCTGGGAATGAAATGGCAAAACTGAATGAGCAAAAAAAAAAAAAAAAAAAAAAAATGCTACAATATGCTCAAATTTATATTTGTTTAATCAATTTTATTTAACGAATTTTTGTGGTATTATTCATAATTAATATTTAATTTTTTATTTAATTAGCGTATTTATTACGATTGTAAATTTCTGTGAAGAAATTTTTTTAATAAAATTTTTACATTAAATATTAAGAAAAGGAACAATACAAAGATGTACTATTTATTGTACTTACTTTGATGTACTTTTATTATTTTGTATTTATTATTATTATTTTAATAATATATTTTGAATTGATTTTTAATTTTCTGCGCATGAATAAGAATGAAATACGATTAATTTATTAAAATAAATAAATAAATAAGTAAAATAAAATTACCTGATGTTACCTATTACATCTCCTAATTAACATATTCTAAGTTATAACTCAAATAAACTTGGTTGATTTTATATATCATTCATATGCATAACTTATAAAAATACTGAAAATTAATGGGAGTTAAAATTATTCACAAATTTAACAGTTAACGCCATTAATGAAAATTAATTGTTTTCTCCATCTTTACTGAATGCACCTCGCATATGGAAAATGGAAAGCCATCAAATAACAAGTAATATAAATTTTTTTTTTTTTTCAAAGTCAACTCCTACTTTCTTTTCACTCTGTTGCAGAAAGTCCTTTATAAATAATTTTCATTTATTTTTTTAAGTTCATCTGGTGCCATCTATTGGTAGATATATGCAACTTAAATCTAAAAAAAAATAAAATTGATTAATTAAATTTAATTAATGAATTAATATTTAAAAAACTGTATTAACATCAAGTGTCATCCACTGCAAGTTCAAAAAATGTATCTGAACTTGAGTGGATGAATAAAAAAGTATTTTATGAACCATTGAAAATTTGAACAAGATATATATATAGGGAGAGTGTGAGCTAATAGAAGGAATTGAAAAAAAAAAAAAAAAAAAAACAAAATAATAAAAGCAGCAAAATAATTACAGCAAAATAATAAAAGCAAAAATAATAAAAGAGGAAATATAAAAAAAAGCAAATGCACGCGATAAAAATAATATAAGCAAATTTATTAGGCTATATTTCAAATTTAATTAAAAACTTTTTGATCATTTAAAATTAAAAATATAGAATACATTAGCAAGAATACTCAAACACGATCGTTTCAAATTTCAAACATAAAAAATTAAGAATAAAAATATCCAGAAAAATAAGCTAAATTAAAATCAGACGATTTTTTATATTATTGCCAATTTGTAGTTACATTATTTTAAAAATTTAATAATATATATTAAATGAATAATAAAAATATTTGATAATAAAATAATAATAATTAATAATTAAATGAAAAAAATAATAATTGAATGAATAAAATAATTAATAATTAATTATGAGAAAAAGATATTATTAACTAATTATTAATTAATTAATGATCAGCAAATGAGACGAAAGAGCAGCGTGAACATATGAATATTTCTCCCATATAAAACTAAAATTAATTAATTAAATTTAATTAATGAATTAATATTTGAAAAACTGTATTAACATCCAGTGTCATCCACTGCAAGTTAAAAAAAAATGTATTTGAACGTGAGTGGATGAATAAAAAGTATTTTATGAACGATTGAAAATTTGAACAAGATATATATCGGGAGAGTGTGAACTAATAGAAGGAATTGAAAAACAAGTTCTGACGCACTGGAGCCAAGTCAAACATCCAGGGGTAACCAGACGAGTTTTAACCGTGGGGTTAGAGGTAGGCCTTCTTCTGACTAGGGAGTTTTAACACTCCTGGTTTGGCAACGAGAGAGTTTTGACAGTTCTTTGTGTTCGTTCAAACAATTGTGATTTTGTATTTTGTATGACTTCAACTCCAATTTTAACATTCAAAAACTGGAAATTGTTCAAGGTATGTAAAAACCTTATTATTATTCATATTTATTTACTTTTTTGGCGGGATTTTGATAATTGAGAACAGAGTTTGTTTGGCGATATCTCAGACATTTGGCAATTGCTTACTGAACAAAGGTTGTTTACAGTGTCTTTGTTCTCCGCACAAAGTATAAGTTCTTTAGATGACTCATTTGTTTGACTGTAAAGTATCCGAGTGGATAGTTCGCTGAAAAATTCTATTAAAAAAACTTTTTTTGTTTTGTAAATTTTTCTTCCTTATTTAAGTTTATATATATATATATATATATACATATTTAATTTCATTTGATGCTATTTCTATGCATAATTTGCGTTGATATTTATTTTTTTTTGTAATGTATTATTTTTAATCTCAATTTTTTAAACACTATCGCTTGATTTATTTCCGTTATATTTTTCATGCTTATTATGTGATATTTTTTTTTATATTCTGGTAATTTTTCATAAATAAAGATATATATATATATGTGCGTGTGTGTGTGTGTGTGTGTGTGTGTGTGTGTGTGTATGTATGTATGTTTGTTTTAAACTGATAGAAACTGGAAATGCCTCATTTATCAATATAAGTTTTCATCGTGACATTTGACAATACGAGTATTTGTGTGTCCATGCTCACTCTGTTCTCTTTTTTTTTACTATACGTTCACTAATTATCAAAATTAAGAAATAAGAAAATTTAAAAAAAAAAATGAATATATCTTTTTCTCTACAAAATTGACAGTGAGAAATTGCGTTATTTTCAATAGAAAAGCACTTTTTGTTATTAAATAAATTTCTTTTAAATTTACAAATAAATTTTACACATTAATCAAGTACATGTGTAAAGAGCAATGCACATTAACGAAATATACCTCTTAATATATTCTGTCATGTTTAAAATAAAATATATTTATATTATGTGATTTTTTTTTAATATATTTAAAAGAAAATAATTCATGGCCAGTTTACAAATTAGTATAAATTAATTCTCTACATTAATAGAATCTGTAACTATAAATTACTGAGAGGGTTCCTGTGTTTTTGCATTATATAAATTTAATAGTAAATTTAAAAATAATGAATTTTAAAATAAAAATAAATATAAATTAATAAATAATTAAAATAATAATAATAAATTTAAATAATAATAAATACTAATTAATAATAATAATAAGTAATAATAATAATAAAATAAAATTCAGGATTCCAATATAACTAATAAATTAATATAATAATATATAAATTTAATAGTAAATTTAATAATAATATTGATGCAATTTTTCAAAATGCTGTGATATACATTTTTGTACAAAATTTTAAATTGTGCAATGTTTTTTAAAGAGTAACATAATTTTCTGCTTTGTAATTTGCGGCACTCTATAATATGAAAGCTATTTTTTCTTCATGTTTTTTTTTTTTTTCTTTTTTCTTTTCCTTTCTTTTATTTTAACTGTTGCCTTTAATCATAAGCCTTACAGCTCATTCTATCATATTTTTCTTTAAATTTTTATTCTGGTCAGATTTACACCTCATTTACACAGTTACTCTAATCTGTTGTTGTTCGAATGCAGCTGGCAATACAGAGACAGTTAATTTTTATGCCATAATTTCCAGACCAGGAATCGAACCTGAAGCCTGTGGTACCTAAGGCCAGAGCGCTAGCCAATTGGCTATATATTTTTAGTGCTATATTGGGCCTGATGGCCGAGTGGCTAGCGCTCGGGGCTCGGTACCACAGATTTCGGGTTCGAGTCACGTGGGTGCCATGGATGTTTGCAGTGTTTCGGAATCTACTTTAAGCAGTAGGTCCCGGTCTAATAGGATCTTAGGTCATTGAGAAGGTACTGTTACTCCGCGTCCGCAGCTTATCTTCAAGCTACGCGCACCTTCTGGGAGGTGCTAAGTGAGTAATGTAGGTGCTGCGCTTGCCTTAAGGCATAAAAGACAACTGTCTAAGTGTTTGACAGTTGCATTAGAAAAAAAAATCTTGAACAGAAAAATTTAATGATGAAAAATATTTGAAATTGAATATTTGAAATGCACGTAAAAATAATTTTAATTACTCGTTGATAACATTGTTTCCAAAGCATAAATATGGAGAGGGGGCAATTATTTACATAAAAAAACACCACACAGATAAAATAATATGTAACAAATAAAATAATATGCAAATTAAGCATGCTTAAGTAATATGATAAATTATTATTATTTTTTTAATTTATAAAATGAATGAAGAATAATTCGACAAAGTGAATTAACATTACGATAATAAATTTGTTGTTGTATGTTACTAATGTAACAGTTAATCTTTATGCCATAAGCAAGGGCTGCACCGCTGTTACTCACATAGCACTACCCAGGGGCACGTGTAGGTTGAAGATAGACTACGGACGCGAGTCACATTACCCCCACACCGCTTTACAATCCTAATAGACCGGGACACTGTTTAAACTGGATTCGAAACCACTATAAACATCCATGGCACCGCCGGGACTAGATTCGAACCCGAAGCCTGGGGTACCGAGCGCCAGAGCGTTAGTCACTCGGTCATCAGGCCCCAGTTACTCTAATCTCTGGTATTGAAATTCATAGACTTTGAGGAAAAACATTTATATTTATAAAATTATAAAAATATATGCTGGGAAATATTTTCTATTTGTCAGATTTGGTGGAAGAATTAAAAAAAGAAAACATCATCAACCTCTATTTATTTTCGGAAAAAAAAAAAAAATAAAATCGACGATCATTAATAATTTAGATTTTTTCGAGAAAATTATTCAGGCTTCTTAAAATTTCTTTTCAGTTAAGAACTTATTTCATAAATAATATTTTACATTTTCCTAACTTTTGACACATCTTTTTTTTTTTCCTTGGTGCAGATTATGTTCTTAACAGAAATACACAAAAAAAGTAATATAAAATTTTATATTTAAAGTCAATTCCTACTGTTTTTTCATTCTATTGCAGAAAGTCCTTTATAAATAATTTTCATTCATTTTTTAAGTTTATCTGGCGCCATCTGTTGGTAGATCTATACAACTTAAATCCAAAAAAATAAAATTAATTAATTAAATTTAATTACTGAATTAATATTTGAAAAAACTGCATTAACATCCAGTGTCATCCACTACAAGTTTAAAAAAAAACGTTTTTGAACTTGAGTGGATGAATAAAAAGTATTTTATGAACGATTGAAAATTTGAACAAAATATATATATGGAGAGTGTGAGCTAATAGAAAGAAATGAACAAGCGTATATGAAATAATGCTATCCCGTCCAGCTGCGTAACCCTATTCGTTTCTATCCCCACCCGCTTTTTTTCTTCTTTTTTTTTTTGTACTTTTTCAATTTTTCCCCTACTTCTTTCTATTAAGAACGCTGCCCTCCCCCTATATTCGTCCTCTCCCGTAGGCTATTCAACTTTAACCCTGACTTTTTCAATAAATTTCAACCCCAGGCTTGTCTCCCTCGTAGTCCTTCAAACACATGTTGTTGTTCGCCGGGCAGTTTTGAGAATCGCAGAATTCTGAAGTGCAGATGGACTGGCAATTGGTGTACCGATTACGGAGTAAAACAGGGGGAAATACCCCTTAAACCTCCTCATCTTAATTCATAGATATGCTTATAATTATAGTTAGCTGCTTAATTAATGTTAGTAGAAATACAAGATAAAGTTTTAAAAATTGAATTAATATGGTACTCAAAAAAAAATTTAAAAATACTAAAAATAAATAAAAGTAAAATACAAAATAAAAGAATTTTAAAGTTAAGTTTAAATTCGGTACAATTAGGGACTAGTGGTCGATGCCACTAAACTATTGTAAAAATGTAAACAAAGGACTTAAATGGAATGAAATGCCAAAAAACTCCTCCCGTTAGAAAAATGCTACAATATGCTCAAATTTATATTTGTGTCATCAATTTTATTTAACGAATTTTGTGGTATTGTTCATAATTAATATTTAAATTTTTATTTAATTAGAGTATTTATTACGATTGTAAGTTTCAGTAAAGAAATTTTTTAAATGAAGTTTTTTACGTAAATTTTTGAAGGAAAGGAACAGTACAAAAATATACTATTTATTGTACTTACTTTGATGTACTTTTATTATTCAATTCCTTCTATCAGGTCACACTCTCCCTATATATATCTTGCTCAAATTTTCAATCGTTCATAAAATACTTTTTATTCATCCACTCAAGTTCAAATATATATATATTTTTGAACTTGTAGTGGATGACACTGGATGTTAATACAGTTTTTCAAATATTAATTCATTCATTTAATTTAATTAATTAATTTTAGTTTTTTTTAGATTTAAATGGACTTTTTAGATTTAAATGGATGACACTGGATGTTAATACAGTTTTTTTCAAATATTAATTCATTCATTAAATTTAATTAATTAATTTTAGTTTTTTTTAGATTTAAGTGCCATAATCTAATCTACCAATAGATGGTGCCAGATAAACTTAAAAAAATGAATGAAAATTATTTATAAAGGACTTTTGCAATACAGTGAAAAAAAAAGTAGGAATTTTTATATATTACTTGTTTTATTGATGATCTATTTATCTAATATATTTTAGTTTCAGTTGAAAACGAGATTTTTCAAGAGAAGAAAACTATTTGGAATTCTATAGATTTTCATTTTATTTATTTATTATTATTATTTTTTTAAATTGCTGTTGTGCGTTTTGTTCTTTACAATAAATTCTATATATTAGGGGTAACCTATATACAAACTGCCCAGTCGATATATATGCATATTCATTGATTTGTTTATTTTTGTAATGATTTTGAGATAACCTGGCAAAGACCCTACCAAGCCCAATAGCTATCGACCCATTTCCCTACTCTCCTCTATTAGCAAAAGTTGAGGAAAATTCTATTCTTAATTACCTTAAACAATATATATATTTGTTCTAATGCAGCTGGCAAGCACTTGGACAGCTTAGTCTTGGATGCCTTAAGGTAAGCGCTGCACAGACGTACTCACTTTGCATTACCCAGGGGGCGCGTGCAACTTGAAGATAAGCCACGGACGCGGAGTAACAATGCCCCTGCAACGCTCTACGGTGCTATTAGGGACCGGAGCCTACGGTTTAAAGTGGATTCGAACCACTACAAACATCCATGGGCAACGCCGGGATTTGAACCCGATACCTATGGTACCGACAGCCAGAGAGCTACCCACTCGGCCATCAGGCCCCCACTTTAAGCATTATATATGAAAAGAAACAAATTTAGGATTGCTCAACTATTTGGATTCGCGGAAAAACTCAACTTTTAAATCTTATAGGGACTGTTACAGGGTTTTGCAATTAAACTCGACACGGCTGCAGTTTTCCTTAATTTGATAAAAAAGCATTTGATAGAGTATGGATTGATGGTATACTCCATAAGCTATTTTTTAAAATCCCCTTCCCCCCGTGTTTATTATCAAGACTATTCAGTCATATCTTATTAACAGAAAATTTGTTGTTACGGTTAATAAAGCTGACTCTGAAATTAGAGATATTAAAGCTGGAGTCCCACAGGGATCTCTTTTAGGGCCTATTCCTCACAATATCTTTATGAATGATATTCCAAAATCTCCTGACGTCAAAATTACTCTCTATGCTGAATATACTGCACCACTTTGCCGAAATAAAAATTCTTGTTATATACTCATTTACAGTAAAATTACATCTTCCCCATTATAGCATATGCGAGTCCAGTTTGGGACTCTACTTCTAAAGCAAACATCACAATTCTCGAAAGACTGCAGAACAAAATGATCCGAATGATCACGGATTCGCCTTCGTTCTTCAGAAATGCGGAAATACGATATGCCATCTCTATCCCCAGTTTTTTTTTGAATATGTTGAAAAACTAGCGATTAATTTTTATAATAATCTCTCCAACTCTAACAATCTTGTATTTCAAGATCTTCAAAATTACAGCTATGATATTTCTCTCCCCCAAAAACCGCAAAAGACCGCGATCTGTTTTAAATATTAATAGTTAAAATCACTATTTCCTCTTTCTGAAGGACCAATGCTTTTCTTCTATACTGCAATGGATGTCTGGTTTTTATTACGGCGGTGCTCAGTTTTTTATTAGCTTTTCATTTTTCTTTTTACTAGAGTATGCTTTCAGTTTGTAATATTTTTAACTAGTTTATTTATTTGTAATTTTTATTTAATTAATTATCTACTTTTTCTATAACTTTAAAACTTTTTCACACTGGCAATGGGCTTAGACCAATCGACAAGAACCCATTTTTTTTCCAGAACGGAGGTTTATGGTGGCTGCGACCGATGCACTCCGAAAATCTACAACGAATAAATTACATCTTTTCTCTTAAAAACTGGCTTACAAAATGGAAGATTGCTTTGAACGCTGACAAAACTGAAGCTATTCTCTTTACTACCAAGTGTAATATTACTTATCCTAACGTCACCATTTATAATAACTCTGTCAAATGGTCTTCGCAAATTAAATACTTATGTGCTACCCTCGATAAATCCCTCACTTATCGTATGCATATTAATAATCTAAGAAATATTTTTTAACTCTTCTGTTCGTATTTTTCAATTCCTTCTATTAGCTCAAACTCTCCTTATGTATATCTTGTTCCAATTTTCAATCGTTTATAAAATACTTTTTTTATTCATCCACTCAAGTTCAAATACATTTTTTAAACTTGTAGTGGATGACACTGGATGTTAATACAGTTTTTTCAAATATTAATTCATTCATTTAATTTAATTAATTAATTTTAGTTTTTTTTTTAGATTTAAATGGACTTTTTAGATTTAAATGGATGACACTGGATGTTAATACAGTTTTTCAAATATTAATTCATTCATTAAATTTAATTAATTAATTTTAGTTTTTTTAGATTTAAGTGCCATAATCTAATCTACCAATAGATGGCGCCAGATAAGCTTAAAAATGAATGAAAATTATTTATAAAGGACTTTCTGCAATTAGTGAAAAATAAGTAGGAATTGACTTAAAAGATTTTTTTTTTTTTTTTTATATTACTTGTTAATAACTCTGTTAAATGGTCTTAGCAAATTAAATACTTGGGGGGGAAGGGCTACCCTTGATAAATACCTCACTTATCGTACTCTCACTCACTATTGTAGCTCTTCTATTCGTATTTTACCCTCTGCTATGTCGAAAATCAAAACTTTCTGTCACGAATCAAATACTCATCTACACATATTACATGCGTCCCACGGTCCCATACGCACGTCCGATTTGAACCTCAGCAGTCAAATCAAATTTAGAAAATGTTCAAAGACTGGATAATAAAGTTCTTCGAATGATTACAAATCCGCTTTGGTACTTCAGAAATGAGGATGTTAGAAATCTCTTGACCTTCCCAGTATTAGACGATCCATCTTTAATACCTTTGAGCAGTTTTTAAGAAATATTTAACTGTACTTTATTATACTTTAAATCATTAAACAACTTTTAAACTTTCGTATTTGCGAAAAATTCCAGTCATAACGAAAATGACATAAAAAAAAAAAAAAAAAAAAAAAAAAAAGAAATTTCAATTAAAGGTCACATCAATTAATTTTGAAACTTTTTAAGTAAAGGAATTTAAATTTCGTTCTCATAATCCTTTCACATTTAAGCAAGCAAATGAATAAAAAAATTTCATATTTTGAAATAAAAAGGAAAGTTATTCTAGAAATGTATAAGTAAACCATGAATTTATAAATCACCGCGTTTAAATATAATTGAATTTTCCTTGAAACTAAATTACGTAAAATATCTACAAAAGCTGCAGTTAAGAAGCTTAACTGAAACAGTACTTACTAAAAATATAATGAAGTAGGTAATAAGGTAAGGTTTTTCAAGAATTAACGTTATCTTCACGAATCAAATACTCATCTACAAATATTACATGCGTCCCACTATCCCAAGAGCAAGTCTGATTTGAGGTTCGGCAGCCAAATCAAATTTAGCAATTGTTCAAAGACTGGAAAATAAAGTTCTTCGAATGATTACAAATTCGCATTGGTACTCTAGAAATGACGATATTAGAAGAAAAGAGTACCTTCCCAGTATTAGACGCTCCACCTTTAATACCTCTGAAAAGTTTTTATGACTAACAGGTGGACTGAAAAGTTCGTAGGCTGACACATAGATGGCGCTACTAGTATTAAATCCATATGAGTTTTAGTTAGCCCTAACCTTCAAAAGACAGACACGTGTATCAATTTGACAGCTGTTGCACTATTAGTATGTAAGTTATAGCCTTTTAGGGAAGTTATAGCATTTTTAGTGTTCATCATGTGCAGTCCACTCGGCTGACTGTCGATTGTATTCCGGTGTGAAATGATGGAGACATGTTTCATCCATTGTCACATATCGACGCAAAAATTCGGGTTTATTAAGATTGAACAGCTCCAAACACTGCTTAGAATCATTTCCATTCGTTAGAATCCATTCGTTGTTGTTTTTAGTCGATTGTGAGCTCTGCGCGGCACCCACTTTGAACAGAGCTTTCGCATATTCGAATAGTCATTCACGATATGTCCAACACGTTCCTTTGATATCTTTAGGGTCTCAGATTTCTCAATCAACTTCACTTTAAGGTCATCAGAAATTATTTTGGGGACTTTTGATGTTTTCGTCGGCAACAGCCTCTTTGGGGCGTCTGTTGCGTGCATCGTCCTCGGTGCTCATTTCGCCTCGTTGAAATTTAGAAACCACTTCTCTACGGTTGATTTTCCTGGTGCAAAGTCCGAATCATGTTTATCAAGCCAAGCCTTGGCTTCAATAGTATTTTTTCGCCAAAAGCAATGCTTTATTAACACACACGAAATTCCATTTTATCCATGTTTTCAAACTAACAAAAGTTGTTTCACTAAAAATGCTATAACTCACATACTAATAGTGCAGCAGCTATCCAATTTATACACGTGTCTTTTGAAGGTTAGGGTTAACTAAAAATCATATGGATTTAATACTAGTAGCGCCATCTATGTGTCAGCCTACGAACATGTCAGCCGAACTGTTATGTCCCTTTCACTGGTAACTCTCTTCTTAGATCCCTCCCAATGTATGACATACTTCTGGGAGACTTTTCCCCTGCAATACACTACACGTTGTATGTGATACAGACTCTGCCCTTTTCTCTCCTATCCTCTTTTTAAGGAATGGTACTAGTATAGGTTTAACATTAATTTATTTCAATTATTTAATAATATTTACTAAATATTTACTCCAACAGCATCTAAGATTTTACTTTTAAAATTTTTGAATATACTAACATTAATTTCTCTCCTTTTTTTTTGACACAGAGCTTGTGCTCTTTAACTTTTCTCTGATTTAATTAAACTTTTGGAATTTAACAATTATGAATAAAATTACACGGAGGTGCAGGATTAAACCCTGGGAACTCCAAATATACCAGCCTGTACTGTACTGTACTGTATGACATAACTCTATCTGAAAACAGAAAGCATCCTAGAACTGTTCTCAATATCCTCATTGAGTGTTCTCTCCCTAATCTTCTCTTTCTGAAGTGTCCAAAGCTACCAACAAACGACGCTTGTAGGCAGCTCAGTCAACCTTTTCATTGTATTAATCATAATTTCCTATTTTTCCTTTTGAATATATTCGCATATGTTCCTATTCTCCTTCTTTTTTTTGTGTTAAAAAGTTTTTGTGTTAATATTAATAATAAAATAGAATTGAATGTCTTAGTTGAATGTCTTAGGTACTTTCATTCTACATGGGTTAAATTGCTCTTCATAAGTTAAACTAAAATCACTAATCCTGGCGATTTTTTCAAACTAATCAGTTTGATTAATTTCGTGTGAGTGTTTTTATCATAAACTTATCGAAATATTTCGTTGTCGTCGGTCCTGGATAAGTTTGAAGTCTTACAACGTTTAAATTAAATCTGATCGCTTAAAGTAGGGCAAAAATCGAGCCCAAAAGAGTCAGTTACAACAAACATACAGTTTACAACTAATGAAAGCGTATTAATAAGGCATAACAATTCAATAGGTAGTGACTGAAGGAGATGCTTTCAATAATCAGGGACAGTAAGCGTGTGGCTGCTCTGCAACCAAGAGTTTGGCTCGTGCTTCAATTGATTATGTGATGTCCTTAAATAAAGTAAATAATCATTGTATTCATCAAATTTTAAGAAATATCCAGTTTAATTGTTTTTTTAAATTACTTTTATTTCTTTATGTCTTTATACTGGTAAGACTCCATAGTTGAAGCACTTAATATTCTACTTAATTTAACGATGATAAATGCTATTTAATTCGGAAGTGTAACGATGAGAATCACTATGCTAATTACACAGATGCTGTGCTATTCTACAAACAAGTAATATAAAAAAAAAAAAATTAAGTCAATTCCTACTTTTTTTTTTTCACTATATTGCTGAAAGACCTTTATAAATAATTTTCATTCATTTTTTTTTTAAGTTTATCTATTGGTAGATAAAA
>BPLR01007124.1:0-28344 GCA_021605095.1 Caerostris extrusa | reverse complement strand
ATTAGCTCGTGAAAGAAATTTAATTAAATATTATTTATGAAAAAACTCATTAAAGAAATTTAAATAAATATTATTTATGAAAAAACTCGGGAAAGAAATTTAAATAAATATTATTTATGAAAAAACTCGTGAATGAAATTTTAAAATATTTTTGCATAAAAAGGCTTGTGGAAGAAATTAAAAAAAAAAAAAAAAAAATACAGATGGCAGTGAAAATTTCTAAAATTGTAAGTGCTAAGTATACTAAAATTCTCTCTCTTAAAACAATGCCCATTTATTTTATGGGTAAAAAGAAAGAAACCAATTGCAAATAGCGACTCGTAGTGACTTGAAAATGTTGTTAAAAATTAGGAATTATTAGAATTATGAATTAAACGAAGATTAATTCATTCATAACAGCGCACCAAGTTCATCCTTCTCTATAGAGTAAGTTTTTAATCCTATTCGTAATTTTTACTTTATGTTGCCCTTGTTATATTATATCGCTGTATATCACATCGAATGTTATTATGGTTGACTTTTAATATTTTTCAATTTTCAAGATGTTTATTTGCAACATTTTTAATTACTATGTTTTGAGACGTCAGTAGATATAATAAACGCTCTTTTATTCAGCTTTCGATGATTCGGCACTTTTTATAATCCGTAACCGATCGAGCCCTTCGCTATTGGATTTTTCATGATGCATATCATGCGGGCATTTATTGGCCTTGCACTCTAGGTTGAAATAAATGTGACGCTCGTATTTTCGACTATTGTATATTACACAGTTTTAATTTCAGTACAGGGTAGATTTTATAAATCTACTATCTAGTAACTATTTTTAGAAGAATAGATCTAAATCACGGAAATATGACGATATCACATACTTTTTAAACCAGTAAGGCAGATTCATGTGTATTTTTTCTTGTGATAGAGTAGCTTATCTAACTATCAATACACTGTATTAATTTTCTTTCGTGCTTTTTTATTAATACAAAAATACTCAATTCAATTAATGTTCAATGGGTGAATTTTGATTTTGTAAGAAAATAACATACTTTTTGCCGGATATAGATATAATTTACACTGGTTAAGAATATGCGTAGCACAATAAAGATGTGCATGTCTTAAATACTACACTTTTGGCGCTCGGTGTCATGGCTTTCGGTTTCGAGTCCCGGATGGTGCTATGGATGTTTGTAGTGGTTCGGAATACACTTTAAACCGTAGGTCCCGGTCTAATATAACTGTAGAGCGTTGGGGGATAAGGATGACAACCCTACTCTGTAAAAAGAAAAACATCTCATGTTTCGATTTGCGACCTGATGGCCAATTGGCTAGCAGTTTGGTCTTTGGTACCACAGGCTATAGTTTCGAATCCTGGTGGTGCCCTGGATGTTTGTTAATGGTTCGGAATCCCCCCATTAAATTGCAGGGCCCGGTCTAATTAATTAAAATGGGCAAAAAATGACAGAACGAAGAACCAAACCAAACCAAACCTGTCTCGAATCTACCTGACGGCCAAGTAGCTAAAACTAGGTGCCACAGGTTTCGTGTTCGAGTCCCGCCGGTGCCATGGATATTTTTAGTGATTCGAAATCCATTTTAAACAGTAGTCCCCGGTCTAACATGACTACTGTGCGTTGGGTGACAGGGTACAACCCTACCTCGTAAAAAAAAACATCTGTCTCGAAATCTGCTAGTAGACAGACGGCCTTGGACTACCATAGGGCTGTTGTGACATTGAAGAAGAAGAAGAAGAAAAAAAAAAAGGAAGTTTCTTGCAAGAATATAAAGTATAATTGATAAGAATTTCAAATTTCGTAGTATGAATTAGTTACATCAGACTCAAAATATACAAATTATTACATTTGAAACATATGTAGTAGAATGAAAGGAGTGAATATGATCTTTTAATCATATTTTTGTAATATTTAAAAAAGCTACACAAATTTTAAAAGTTTGATAATTTTTTTGTAATAATGAAAGAAATGAAATATAAACATTGAAAAAGGAACGTTGTTTCTTGAATCAGCAAAATGATTTGCTACTAGATAAATACAAAAATAATAAAAGGATTATTTGGTTTGGCCCACCCTGGGGACTGTTGCGCCAATGAAGAAGAAGATGTCTTAATTGCTTGAAGTTTTATTATTGAGTGATTTATCTTTGATATTGATGGCCGAGTGGCTAGCACTCTGGTGCTCGGTACCAGCTCGAGTCCCGACGGTGCCATCGATGTTTGTAGTGGTTCGAATCCATCTTATGCCGCAGATCCCGGTCTCATATGATCTTAGAGTATCACAGAGCCCAATCAGACTTCTCACCCACATCATACCCAAACTGTATAGAGGCAACTCAGCTCTAGGCACAGTGATGTGATGTGTTTTAAAAGTAGTAGATATTGCAGTTTAAACTATACAGAGGTATGACAATCCGGCAAAATTTCTAATCCGGCATGGTCTTGATCACAATCATGGTTGGATTAAAGAGCGTTTACTATATTTGGATACATAAAAGAGCACTTTTTATTATTATATTCTTTTTTTATAAGGAGGGGAGGGGGAGGACGATAGGACAAATAAGACAAGGAACTATTACTGTATGTTTTTAAGATAACTAATAACTTTAAAAGGAGTAATATTAAAAAAAAAAAAATTTTAAAAGTCAATTCCTAATTTTTTTTTTCACTCTTTTTGCAGAAAAGGTCCTTTACAAATTAAGTTGAAATTTTCCTCTTACATCTGGCGCCATCTATTGGTAGATACATGCAACTTAAATCTAAAAAAAACTAAAATTAATGAATTAAACTTAATAAATGGATTAATAATTGAAAAAAACTGTATTAACATCCAGTGTCATCCACTACAAGTTCAAAAAAAATGTATTTTAACTTGAGTGGATGAATAAAAAGCATTTTATGAACTATTGAAAATTTGAACAAGATATATATCAGGAGAGTGTGAGCTAATAGAAGGAATTGAAAAAAATGTATTTTAACTTGAGTGGATGAATAAAAAGTATTTTATGAACGATTGAAAATTTGAACAAGATATATATACGGAGTGTGAGCTAATAGTAGCAATTGAAAAAAAAAAAAAGAGCTTTTTTCCATGGTAAGGAATGAAAAATACCATTTCTAGAAAAAGAAAGAATAAATAAATAAATAAAAACCACGTGGCCGTGGAGTCCGTCAGGCTAGACGAGGGGACAAAAGAATCAGAGTAATATTGAAATTGCATCTTTTGTGTAGCCTTTTGGAGCACGCTTGGATGACCTTTGGAGGGACTCAAACAGGGGAGGACCCCCGCCTGGAAGAAACAGATAAACAAAAAGTGGACCTAAAAATGAAACAGGTCAGAAGGTCAGCTGGACCGTAGGGACAAAAGGAGTATTTGACACATGATATGCCTTGCTCTAAAAAAGAAACAGATGTGAAAATTTAGTACTTGACAGATCGCGTCTATTTATTGAGTATAGTAAGAATAAAAGGTTGTTTATTTTGTTTAGCTGATAAAGATATCGTTTAGGCTGGGTCAGAATTCTTATTTGGTAGCGTGGTCTATGCTGTGCAGTTATTGTTAAGTTTTTTTTTGTGTAATTATGTGTAATTCAGAATCGTAAGTTTTAGAGTTTCACTTAAATTAATTCTATGTACTCGTTTTCTTCTTGATAAAGATCGAAAAATAAATAAATAAAAAAATGGAAAATAATAAATTATTTGTTTAAAATATATTGTGTGTTTGTATGAAAAAAAGTGACTAATTAATTAATAAACTTTATTAAATGAGTGTTAACTGAATAAAAAAAAAAAAAATGGGGCAAATTATAGAATAAATAAATAAATGCTATTTAAAGAAATTTTTTTTTATTTTTTAGTAATTATATGTTTACGTTACAATAATTGTATGGTTGAAGTAATAATATTTTAACTAAAATTAAATATGAAAAAAAAAAAAACATATTTTCTTAAGAAATAGAAATAAGATTCATATTAAGATCCTCTTTTTATCTATTGTAAAATGTAAATCGAAATTGTTAGAAATCATTTATACATATATATACATAAATAGTAGTGCTATTGACAAATTTATATATATATATATATATATATACATAATTGTTAAAAACCACTATTTGTTCCTATATACAACTTGTTTTTAAAAGGATTTTCGATATATATGACACTTTACTATACTTTCGATACTTATATATATATCGAAATCGAAACTACTTGTCCTATATACTACTTGTTCCAAAAGTTTTCAAACATTTTCGTTATATATATATATACTTGTTAAAAACCACTACCTGCTTTTATATACTACTTGTTCTAAAATGTTTTCTAACATTTTCGATATGTATTTGCAATAATATATTCAATGATGCTTAAAACCCTGTTAATTTAATAAGAGTTTTAATATCATGCAGAAACGCTGCTACATGAATATTATTATTGCTTTTACTAAAACGAATTCGATTTAATGAGTACAAGTTTATGATGTCAATAGTTACGGTTTTTTTCTCCATCCGAATAAACAAAGAATACCTTAATTAATGTTTTGCATTATTAAAAAAATTAAATCAGATTTCATGGCGAATTTTCTTTTTGCTTGTTATCGTTTGCACACACCTGAGTTAATGCCTCACAGCCTAATTAGTACACAAACAACATACTCGTAATGCACGCATAAAAAAAAAACCCTCATCTTTCTAATTTATTCACAGTATAACAGCACCATTTCATTCCTTAATTTACCATAAACCGTTTTTTTTTTTACGCTACAATAACTGTATGGTAGAAGTAATAATATTTTAACTAAAATTAAATATGAAAAAAAAACAAACATATTTTCTTAAGAAATAGAAATAAGATTCATATTAAGATCCTCTTTTATCTTTTTTAAAATGTAAATCGAAATTGTTAGAATTCATTTATACATATATGTACATAAATAGTAGTGGTTTTAACAAATTTATATATATATATATATATATATACATGTTAAAACCACTACTTTGTTACAAAAAGTTTTCTAACATTTTCGATGTATATATACTTGCTAAAATCACTACCTGTTCCTATATACTACTTGTTCTAAAAGGTTTTTAACATTTTTTCGATATGTATAAATATATATAGCTAGATAGATAGAATTGTTAAAACCACTGCTTGTTCCTATGTGCTACTTGTTCTAAAAGGATTTCTATTTCTTTCGATATATTTATATTATATATATATATATATATATTTATATTTATATTTGTTAAAATCACTACCTACTTTTATACTACTTGTTCTAGAAAGTTTTTTAACATTTTCGATTTATATATATATATATATATACTTGTTAAAATACCTACTTCTTCTTATATAATACCTGTTCTAATAGGTTTTCTAACATTTTCAATATGTATATGTAATAATATATTCTTTTCACGTATAATGAAAAGAAATAATAGCTGATGCCTAAAATCCAGTTAACTTAATAAGTGTTTTAGTATAATCTTGGAAACACAGCTATATGAATCTTATTATTTCTTTTAAGATGTCAAACAGGGTTCCAAAAGCATGAATGGCCGAGTGGCTGGCACTCGGTACCACAGGTTTCGGGTTCGAGTCCCGGCAGTGCCATGGACGTTTGTAGTGGTTCGAATCCACTTTAAATCGTAGGTCCCTGTCTTAATAGGAGAGTTGCGGGGGGCATTATTACTCCGCATCCTTATCTTCAAGCTACACGCGCCCCCCTGGGTAATGCGAAGTGAGTAACATCTGTGCAGCGCTTGCCTTAAGACATCATTTCATTTCTTAATTTACCCTAAACCGATTATTTTTTTACGATACAATAACTGTATGGTAAAAGTAATAATATTTTAACTAAAATTAAATATGAAAAAAAAAAAAACATATTTTGGTAAGAAATAGAAATAAGATTCATATTAAGATCCTCTTATATATTTCTTAAAATGTATATCGAAAATTGTTGAATTCATTTATACATATATGTACATAAATAGTAGTGGTTTTAACAAATTTATATATATATATATATACATGTTAAAAACCACTACTTGTTACAAAAAAAGTTTTCTAACATTTTCGATATATATATATATTTGTTGAAACCACTACTTATTCTATATATTATTTGTTCTAAAAGATTTTCTAACATTTTCGATACATATATACTTGCTAAAATCACTATCTGTTCTTATATACTGCTTGTTCTAAAAGGGTTTTTTAACACTTTTCGATATATATATAGATAGATAGATAGATATATAGATAGATAGAATTGTTAAAACCACTGCTTGTTCCGATATACTACTTGTTCTAAAAGGATTTCTATTTCTTTCGATATATATATATATATATATATGTTAAAAACCACTACATACTTTTATAGTACTTGTTCTAGAAGGTTTTTTAACATTTTCGATAGATATATATAGATATAATTGTTAAAATACCTACTTCTTCTTGTATAGTACCTGTTCTAAAAGGTTTTCTAACATTTTCAATATGTATATGTAATAATATATTTTTCCCGTAAAATGAAAAAGAAATAGTAGCTGATGCCTAAAAAAAATCCTGTTAATATAATAATTATTTAGTATAATCTTGGAAACACAGCTACATGAATCTTATTTTTTCTATTCTATTATTCAGTTCTATTTATTGAGTGCGAGTTTATAATGCCAATAATTACGCATCTTTTTTTTTTCATTCTAATAAACAAAAAACACTTTTTAATTAATATTTTGCATAATTAAAAAACGAAATCAGATTGCATGGCTTATATTCTTTTGCTTGTTATCGTTCGAACACACCTGATCCAATCCGTCACAGCCTAATTAGTATACGAACAGCATACTAGTATTGCACGCATAAAAAAAACCCATTCTAATTTATTCACAGTACAGCAACACCATTTCATTCCTTAATTTACCCTAAACCGAAACCAACAGGTTCAAATCACTACCCATTATTACCCATAATGAGTGATTAATCACTGCACTACGCCAACTCTTTGGACAGACCCAATCACTCCCGGCTCCATCACCAATCACGGCAACCCTACTCAGCACCTGTTCATCCCTTTGTTCTGAATCAGATGAACCTATCACTGGGGACGGGGGTGAGAACCTGTGCACCTGACAGCCACCCCTGTCTTCCAATCGCATTAGGCACTGTAACAGAGTCGCCACTTGTTATTACAGATGACGCGATTAATTGTCCTACCGACTACCCATCCCCATACTTGCGTGTAGATCTACGGGGGTAGGGGATAGTAGGTGGTTAGATAGATGTCAGAAAGTGCTACTGATTCATCCTCTCCGATTTGATGGCACTGCACCTGGCGTATGGGTATAGTTTTTAATTCGGGTTAGGGTTTTCAACAAAAGATGCTTTGCTGTTTTTAATTTGTAGGTAGATTTTTATAAGGGGGAAGTTTTTGGGGTTTAAAAGCAAGGTGGAAAGCAGTGGCGATGATGCGCAACATTTTTTTTTTTGGTAATCGTCTGCTGGGTAAAAGCACCCTTTCGTACGGTTGAGTTGGAATGGGTGATTTTTTTCTTTTTAATTTTTAAAAAAAGACCAATTCAAAAGGTGATTTGCTTCAATTGTATGAAAGACAGACTGTTACCTGAAAATAAAAGATGGTTTGTGTGATTTTGCACGCACGTTGTTGGCTAAAATCAATACTCGCTAAATATGTTTTATCTACATAAAATTAAATTAAGCTTACGCGTGAAAAATTAATTAACTATTTATTAATTTTATTAGGAAAAATAAGATAATTGACCCAAGTCAAAAATGTCTTGTTGTACAAGTGAGATGTTAAAAAAAAAAAAATGTTTAAATATATTAACATTAAAAGCAATTTGTCAACTACCATAATTTAATAGTTAATTCAGTAACTACTGTAAAATCCATTTATAACAAGCCTCAGATAACATCCTCAAAGTAATTTCATTTGATCCCAAAGGAATCTTCCAGAATCTTTTGAGCCAAGGGAGCGAATCGAATTCAGAAACCGATTCAGAAGAATTCGAAACCGAATTTAAAACTCGATTCAAAAAAATTCTAGTTCTGTTACGATTTTACTGTAAAATTTTATTACTTTCATTGATTTCAAAAGAATCTTTCAGAATCTTTGAGCCAAGGAAGCGAATCGAATTCATAGGAATTAGAAAATTCGTGATATTCATGGTGGTGTGCCCCAGGGCTCTATTCTAGCTCCTTTCCTCTATAATATCTTTATCAACGTTATTCCACAAAAAGAACAATATCAAAATTAGTCTGTATGCTGACGACACTGGACCAAACAGGAAAATTTGTAAAATTATATCATTGATTTAGAAAAACGGCTCATTAACTGAAGATAAAATTAAATGTAGACAAGATTGAAGCAGTTCTTTTCACTTGCAAAAATCCTATAACCCACCTAATATTAAAATATACAATAATTATATCACCTGGTCTAAAAAGAAACTAAGTACAAACTCTCAGAATGTTAACGAATTCACCCTGGTACTTTCGTAATGACGATACTAGACGAGCTCTCTCGATTCCAAGTTTAAGACAATTTGTTCACAAAATTTCTACTTAATTCTATAATGATATGCGAAACATCAATAACCCTGTATTAAATATCCTACAAAATTACGATTATGATATTTCTTCCCAAAACATAGCAAAAGACCTCGCACTGTTCTAAATATTTAAATTAATTCCTTACAACTGCCTAGATGAATAAAAGTTCGCTTTTCTCCTAAGCTATTTTTGCTATTGACCTTTGATCCTTCTGTTTTATTACATGCAACTGATTTCATCAACATCTACATTTTTGATATTTTTCATTTTATAATTTTATTAAATAAATAATTCTCTTTTAAAAAAGGACATTTAATTATCTATTTTGTTTATTAACTCAAAGGGCATGAGACCACCGCTATGTTGCAACATTTTACAATGAAGGGAACTAGCGGCCGCTAAGCGGCCAAGGATCTCCGTATTCATCTACAATAAGAGACAGGAATTCGAAACCGAAACCAACCGAATCTTCAGAAACTGATCTTTCAAAAACCGAATTCAGAACTCGATTCAAAATAATTCGAGTTCTGTTACGATTTTATTTGTTTCATTTGATCTCAAAATAATCTTTCAGAATCTTAGAGCCAAGGAAGCGAAGCGAATTCAGAACTCGATTCAAAAGAATTCTAGTTCTGTTACGATTTTTTATTTGTTTCATTTGATCTCAAAATAATCTTTCAGAATCTTTGAGCCAAGGAAGCGAAGCGAATTCAGAACTCGATTCAAAAGAATTCTAGTTCTGTTACGATTTTATTTGTTTCATTTGATGTCAAAATAATCTTTCAGAATCTTTGAGCCAAGGAAGCGAAGCGAATTCAGAACTCGATTCAAAGAATTCTAGTTCTGTTACGATTTTACAGTAAGATTTTATTAGTTTCATTCGATCCCAAAAGAATCGTTCAGAATCTTTGAGCCAAGGAAGCGAATTGAATTCAGAAACAGATTCAGAAGCATTCGAAACAGAAACCAGAAACCGAATCTTCAGAAACTGATCTTTCAGGAACTGAATTCAGAACTCGATTCAAAAGAATTCGAGTTCTGTTACAATTTTTACAGTAAGATTTTTATTATTTTTCATTTGATCCTAAAAGAATCGTTCAGACTCTTTGATTTAAAGAAGTGAATCGAATTCAGAAACCCGATTCAGAAGAATCAGAGTACAGTTACGATTTTTACTATAATTTACTATTTGTTATTAAATTTAATAGGAGGGAGAAGATATTTGAAAGTCAAAATTTCTTGTCATACAAGTCAGGTCTTAAGAAAAAATAAATGTTTAAATAGGTTAGCCTTAAAAACAAGCTGGCAACTATAACAATTTAATGATTAATTCAGTAACTATTGCAGATCCATAAATATCACTCCTGAGACAACATCATCAACGTAATTTCATTCGATCGCAAAAAGCATCGTTCAGAATCTTTTGAGTCAAAGAAGTGAATCAAATTCAGAAGTCGATTTTTAAAGGATTTGAGTTCAGTTACCATTTTACAGTAAGATTCTAGTAATTTCATTTGATCTCAAAAGAATCTTTCAGGATCTTTGAGGAAATTAAGACATTAATTATTGTGTGATAAAGAAATTAATTGACCCGAGTCAAATAGTTTTGGAATTCTATTGTTTTTTGTTTTTTTAATGTATGTCACAAACTATTTTTTTTTATTTATTAAAATTTATTCCACAAGCTTTTTATACATTATATTTATTTAAATTTTTTTCATGAGCTGATAATTATATAATTAAAATAATGTAAAATTGTTTCAAAAGATCGTCTGATGAAAGCAAAGACAATTTTATTTCATCAAGAAAAAAAATGGTGTGGAATTCAATAGTTATTATTATTATTATTAAGGTTGCTTTTATGCGTTTGTTGAAATATTAAATTCTAAATTTTATGGGTAACCTGTATATCGGCCTATTCGGTTATATATGTATTCTTTTCTTACTACTGAAAATATTTATTATTCCAACCTATTTGTTTCTTTTATCAAACTTCTGATAATTATGTGTTCAATAAAATCTTTTATTTATTTATATAAAATATATATATTTTTGAAAATTTCTGATTGTTTAGCTTTGCAAAATAAATTTTTGTATCAAAAATTAATATAAAAAAGAGGTATGAAAGATCATTTAAATGACATTAATAAAACACATATTTTCGAAAGATTGATATTTTACGTTTGAATATACAACTGTACATTTTGCTTTCAGATATTTCTGTAATCTTTGAGTCAATTTCCCAATTTTTGTTGAAACATTAAATTCTATATTTTATAGATAAACTATATATCGGCCCATCTGATTATATACATATATATAGATATATTTTTTTCTTATTGCTGAAATTATTGTATATTACAAGCCATCTGTTTCCTTTATAAAATTTCTGATTATTATGTGTTCAATAAAATCTTTTATTTATTTATATAAAATATATATTTTTAGAAAAATTCTGATTGTTTAGCTTGCAAAATAAATTTTTAAATTACAAATTATTTAAATGACAGTAATATAGCACATATTTTCTAAATATTAATATTGCACATTTAAATATACGATTGTAAAGTTTGTTGTCAGATATTTTTTTCTATCTTTACACAATTTCTCAATTTTCATCTGCCCCCACCCCCTCAGTCTTTTGAAACTCCCCTCTGTGTCTGACTCCAAAATCATGTGACTGGTCCTTTTATTTATTTTTTTATTCTTCTCTTAGAAATTCTATTTTACATGTTTTGCTATGAAAAAAGGCTTCATTTTTTAAATTTTAATTTTTAATAACCTCGTCTATCCATACAGAAAAATTTTTTGTTTATAAATCAGCACAATTTATTTATTTATTTATTATTATTTTTTTTCTTTTCTTCTCATATAAACGCTATTTTACATACTTTACTATAGAAAAAGGTTTCATTTTTTTTTTTTTTAATAACCTCTTCTATTAACACAGAAAAATCAGCACGATTTATTTATTATTATTATTTTTTTTCTTCTCGAAGAAGTGTTATTTTATATACTTTACTATGGAAAAAAATGTCACTTTTTTTAATTTAAGTTTTTAGTTAACTATTCTATTAAGGCAGAAATTTTTTTGTTTATAAATCAGCCCAATTTATTAATTTGCTATTATTTCTTTTTCTTCTCATAGAAATGCTATTTTTATATACTTCGCTATGGAAAAAATGTCACTTTTTTTTTTTATTTAAGTTTTTAGTTAACTATTGTATTAACACAGAAAATTTTTTGCTTATAAATCAGCAAAATTTTTTTTATTATTATTATTATTTAATTTATTTATTTATTTATTGAAATTATAAAACGAAAAATGAGTCGCTGAGTGATTAGTCGCTTTTCTACCAAATTAAACGATAAATGCCTGTAAGTTAATTTCATTATCATTACGTCAGAGATGATTGTGGTTGCCACAGAAACTTTTATGAATTTCATCTGTCAGATTTTCTGAAACAGTGCGAGACTTAATGTAGGATGAAGTTAGACTTCTGCCTTACTAGTAAAAGTACAATATAACATTTGTCGATAAAACGAATCTTACATTAACATATATTTTTAAAAAATATTTATTTCACAGTTTGAAAAGTACATTTTCTGGAAAAATAGATTTCGAATGGCAACGTAAAATTGTTCGCCTAAATTTTTGTTTACGCATTTCTGGCCAGAACTTTATATTTTGTTTATTTATTTCCGCTTTACAGGAGGAGGGGGACAATGACCTTTGAACTTCACTTTTCACTCTCTTACCCTACTAACCCACATAAGATGAAAAACAAGTCACAGAGAGACGTTTACCCCAGAATTTCAAGGTCAAGTTAGGGAGAGGGTAGGATAAAGACGTCCCGTAGAGAGAAGAGAACACCCCTAGATTTTGGTCAAAGAAAAATAACAGCTTTTGAAGGAACTGTCTAGGAAATAGTTTTGTAGGAATTCTAGGACATGAGAAATTCTAATTTCAGAGTTTTAAGAACAACCATTCGTTGTAAATTTAACACTATATTAGATTTTGCAGTAAATCTCAACGATGATTTTGTGGTTTTTGATGTTCATTTTACTTAAATGTGTATTATTAGCAATGTATTTAATAAACGACTATAAAAGCATGGCTATTTTTAAGTTAAGTAATAAAAAATATATTACTGAGAATGTGTACCCAAAAGTAAGACCAATTATTTGGTTTCTTATAAAACTCTGAATTTATTAACTTCCAAATTTATTTTATTCCCTAAAAAGTAATCCCTTCCGGACACAATGCATTCATGCCAACTTTTCTTCTAATCCGCAATGCATGCTAAAAAGTCATTGGCAGGGATGGCCTTCAAAGCGCGAGGCGATTCACGTTGAATCTCTTTAATCGACTCAAAACGGTTTTCCCGGAATGAAAATAGCCAGAAGTAGCACGGTGTGAATACGGTGGTTATGGAGCGATATGGGTTTCATTTTTAGCGAAAAATTCACGAAGAATCAATGCAGTGTGAACTGGCGCGTTCAGTGTTTTCGGTACCAATCGAGATTTGACACGTTTGAGACCCCCAAATGGAACTAGCCGATCCTTTTGAAATTCCAACATCATCAGCAAGGTCTCTGATTGTAAATCGACGGTTTGCAAGCACCAAATCTTTAATTTTTGGACGTGAGCTTCGTCGGTTGAAGTTGGTGGTCGACCAGAGGGCTCTTCGTCTTCAACGCATTCTCTGCCTTCTTTAAACTGTTTATGTCACTTTTAAACATTTCTTTCCGATATAGGAATGCCTTCTGCAACTTTCTATACGTTTCCGCAAACAAAAACTGAATGCAAGTTTTTGCTCAATTAATTCACACATTTCAAAAATCACTGAAATCAGGTTTAGCGTTTCACAAAACCAAGCGTAACTCAAAGTACTAATGAATATTTTGACGTGAAATTTCACACAAGACAGTGTCAAAACCTAAAAAGAAAAAAAAAAAAAAAAAAAAAAAAAAAATGAAATTCCATAAGCCCTGGAATTTTAAACTGAAAAACTTATTTGAGTTTAAAAAAAAAAAAAAAAAATTGAAAGGAAAAAAACCCTGCACTACGATCACACAGAAAAAAAGTAGCGGAATCATTTTATTTATCATTCATTTTTTAAATCATTTAATTTAAAATATCTAAAAACAAAATGAACTATTCATAACCGAACTCCAATTCTTCTGAATCGGTTTCTTCCTTGACTCAAGAATAATATATTTAAATATCATATATAAATAAATTATTATATATTTAAAACAAAATATAAATTATTTAATAATTTGTAAATAATTTAATTTAAAAAATCTGAAAACAAAATGAACCTATTTGTAATCGAGATCCAATTCTTCTGAATTCGATCCACTTCATTGACTCAAAATAATATATTAATTAAATATTATATATTTAAAATAAAACATAAACTATTTAATTATAAATAAATAATTTAATTAAAAATATAAGCAAAATAAAATAAAAGCAAAATAAGCTATTTGTTAAGAAATCCAGTTCTTCTGAATCGGTTTCTGAATTTCCTTCACTCAAAAGATTCTGAAAGATGCTTTTCTTTTTCTCTGACAGTTTCAAAACTCTAACAGAAGCAGTTCAGAAAGTTTCAGTGGCAACAGCAGTAATTTATGACGTAATGATAAAGAACTTAATTTATGGGCATTTATAGTTTACTTTGGTAGGAAAAACGACTCATTATAACTCACATTTAATTTTAAAAATTCAAAGAAAAATTTGTGCTGATTTATAAATATAAAATTATCTGTGTTTATAGAAGATGTAACTAGAAATTTAAATGACAAAAAAAGTAAAGCCTTTTTCCATAGCAAAGCACGTAAAATAGCATTTCTATGAGAAGAAAAATAAATAATTAAAAAGACGTGTTTTGGAGTCAGACGTAGGCGTGACAGAGTGGAGTGCAGGTGGTCAAAAAACAGGAGGGGGAAGGGAGGGGTCAGATGGAAATTGACACAAAGATTGAAAAAATATCTGGAAACAAAATGTACAGTCGTACAATATTCAAATATGCAATACTAATCTTTAGAAAATATGTGTAATATCAATGTCATTTAAAGTATCTTTCACACGTCGTTATTTTATTAATTTTTATCATGTGTGAACGGGATGTTGTCCTGGTTAAGGGTCCGTGACGTTATCCGAAAATGAGGGTCAAGCAAATATCTCTAAAAAACTCCATTGCAAATTTTGGCGGAAAATGGTTCTTTGAGCACCTTAACTCTTGAAATGATTCATAAGTAACGTTAGTCTTAAAGGATTTTACGGAGAATTTGGATTTTGTTTAAAGTGGTTTTTTTTTTTTTTTTTTTTTTTTTTTTTTGCAGTATGATTTTGAATTACTTTTCATGTTTTGGGTGATTTTAAACATTTGTATATTCAATGGCTACAAGTACTGTAGTGCGTGTGATCAAATCCTTCTTCTTGAAGTTTCATATTTATCACTTTTGGCATTTTCCCATGCCTATTGAGCAGCTTCTTATTGTATTTGGAATACTTCATTCTTCATTTATGCCTAGAATTTTCAAACTTTCATATATTCACTTGGCTATTGAATGTTATAGTGTTTCTTGTGGCATTTGTAATACTTCATTTTTCATTTACGACTACATTTATCTTACTTTTGCATATTCTTTTTAGAGATTCTTGAACAATTCATTTTTTCATGAAGTTCTTGATCTATTCAACATTGCTATATTCATGTGGCTATTCAATTTGGCCAGTCTTGTAGTATTCCAATCAATTGCTTCATATATTTCTTGCATTATTAAATATTGGCATATTCCTGAATTTAATCATCCGTTTTCGAATGTTCAAACATGATGAGTTGAAATCTGCCGTGCAGATTTCAGTTTTTTGTTTTATTTGGTATTTATTAATAATTTTAAAATTGACTATAGTTGAAATATTGTGATAAATTTATTTTGCAAGCTAAATTATATATATATTTACATATATAAATAAAAGATATTTTTGAACACATAGCTATCAGAAGTTTCATTAAGGAAAGAAATAGCTTGAATATTAAATAATTTCAGTTATACAATATATATATAAGTAATCGGATGAGTCGATATACAGTTTACCCATAAAATTTAACGTTTCAACAAAACTCATAACAGCAATCTTGAAATAATAATAATAATAATAATTAAAACTATAGAATTCTAACGATTTTCTTTTGTTAAAAAGTTCTTATATTTCATATTCAAATAAATTGTCTTTGCTTTCACCACACGATCTTTTGAACAGTTTTACATTATTTAATTGCATAATTATCAGCTCATGAAAAAAATATATTATGTATAAAAAAATATAATATGTAAAATACATATTATGTATAAAAAGCTCGTGAAATAAATATAAATAAATCAATAAGAACATCTTGTGAAATAAATTTAAATAAATCAATAAAAATAGTTTGTGAAATTAATTAAAAAGAAAAGGAAAAAAAAAAAAAAAAAAAAAACGATCGAATTCCAAACGATTCTCTTTTCTTTTCATTTCATTTTTCACTTTGAAATAAAATTGTCTTTGTTTTCACCAGACGATCTTTTAAAATAATTTTACATTATTTAATTATATAATTATTTGTTCATTAAAAAAATTAAATACAATATAAAAAAACCTCGTGAAATAAATTTAAATAAATCAATAAGAACATCATGAGATATAAATTTAAATAAATAAACTAATAAGAGACGTTGAAAGTGGTCAAGGAAACGAAAACTGATATCAAGGACACAAAAGAAAATGATCAAGGAAATGGAAAACCCCGCCACCCAAAAAGTACCCTTAATTTTATAGGTACAAATTTTTCTTTATGTTTCACATTAATAATGATAAAAACTTATTGCTAAAAATTATTTCATTTTAATTAAAAAAACAAAGTTTAAAAAAATTGAAAACTTGATAACAAAATTAAAAGGTAGTTTAAAAATATCTGAAACAAAGTGTAAAATCGCAACTGAGCTGTGATTCTTCTAAATCGGTTTTCTGAATTCGATTCACTTGCTTGACTCAAAGATTCTGAACGATTCTTTTGGGATCAAATTAAATTACTTTCAGGATGTTATCTGAGGCTTGTTATAAAGGGTTACTGAATTAACTACTAAATAACTAACAATTGATAACAAAATTAAAAAAAAAAATAATTTAAAATATTTCAAAACAAAGTGTAAAAAACTGACCAATGACAAGTGCAATCCTAGTCTTACGATTTTTTGGGGAGTTCTGATAAGTCTCTTTCGGATGACGTAGAGATGGCAGAAGCAACCTAACTTGACCTCCGCTTTTTTTTTTTTCATGCGTGTGTGTATTATTATTTTCTTTTTTTTCAGCGCTTTTATATTTCTTTTATATAAAGTTTGAAACAAGAACTTTACCCAAACACCTGAAAGTTTTCGCGTGTCCTGGTCGCAGTAACATCAGTCGCTCTCCCCTTCCCCGCCAAGAAAATCTATTTTTAGCATTTTTAAAGAAGAATTTGTGACTCAAGGTCGCCTTTAAAAGTCCAAAGTATACTTTTCAACGAATCAATGCCCATAAAATTCAAGGTATATACATTACGATAATAATAAGAGGGGGAAAAAAAGAATCTAAAATTTCAAATTTCTAGTATTCAACTTGTTACAGTAGCCTGATCGTAAGCGCCAGGTTTTGGTGGCGTTACAGTAGAATCAGGCTTCAAGCCTATGCTTATAGAAAAAAAAATATATAAAGTATAATTCATAAGAATTTCAATCACTCGAACTTCAAGCCGCTCTGGAATTTCAAATTTCGTAATATTCAACTTGTTATGCTTTTCAGACCCGAATGCCATGGGTATTTGTAGAAAAAAATTATAAAGTCGGAATTCATTTTAAACCGTAGGTTCAACTTGTTACTAATATGGCTGTAGAACGTAAATTTCGGCTGATAAACCTACGAACCCGTAAAAAAAAAATATCTCCAGTAGGCAGACGGTATTGGCTCATAAAAAAAATGGGGCTATTATGCCACAGAAGAAGAGGAAGAAAGGAAATAATTTTATAAAAAAAAAAAATATATAAAGTATAATTCATAAGAATTTCAAATTTCGTAGTATTCAACTTGTTACAGAAAAAAAAAATATATAAAGTATAATTCCTCTTGTAAGTCGAACTTCAAGGAGACGCCAAATAATTCGAGTTATAGAGTTTTCGACTTATGGAGAATTTCGACTTACGCATATTTTGTAATGAAATATTCGACTTGTAGAGGATTAGATTCTTTCTAACTTATTTTGAGTTAGAGAGGTAAAATAAATAAAAATTCAAGTTACAGAGGTAATAAGCATGTTTATTTGCAACTTAAAAGTTATATTATGTACTACAATAAAAAAATTAAAATAATTCAGAAACAACCATAAAATTAAAAATATTATGTATTTAAAAAGTCAGTTATTATTATTATTTTTATTTTTATTTATTTATTTATTTTTTTTTTTTTTAGACAATTCGGTCGTTCTCTATCTATAGCATTATCTAAGCTATAAAGAGCAGAAAATTCTTTTTCTTCCGAGTTGCTATTTCATAGAATTGCTTATTCTTTTTACTATATACTCATACATTGTTTTTTTAAAAAAAATGACGGGCATTGTCGGCAAATCTTTAAAGTCGGTAACTTGTTTTTTTTTGAGCTATAGAGGTAATTAGTTTCAAAGGATCGAGTTGTAAAGGTTGTAAAATCAAACATTGCTAATGTTCGAAATACAATGTTCGAATCCAATTTTTTTTCGAGTTAGAGGGAAAATATATACCAAATTGGCTTGTGGAGTTTGACTCATTATTTCGACTTATAGAGGGTTGAAATTTCGAGTCATGAAAGTTTTGGGGCTTGAAGGGGAAGGGAACAAAAATGTTTTCGAGTTGTGGAGGTTTTCGCTTTATCAAGGTTCGACTTAAAGTAATTCTACAGTTTTTAAAACATATGTAATAGAATGAAAGAGCTGAATATCTTTTTTAATCCTATTGTTGTAATCTTTTTTTAAAAAAAATTTAAAAACTATGTAAAATGGAAAATTTGTTAATAATTTTTTTTTAATAATGAATAAAATATAAATATCAAAAAAAGAATTTTGTTTAAAGTATCAACAAAATAGTTTACTATGAAATAAATACAAAAAAAATAAAAGGATGATTTGAGTTAAAAAAAAAAAAAAAAAAATTGAAAGAAAAAAAAAAAAAACAAACAAAAAACCTACTGTACGGATCACACAAAAAAAAAAAAAAGGTAGCGGAATCATTTAACACGTGTAACAACCTGGAATGGGAGGAACTCATTTTAAAAGTTTAATCAAATTACTCTGTTAAGAAATGAATTTATCTCATACTTTCTTTTAAATTTAATATTTTTAAAATGGTAAAATTCATTTGAATAACTTAGATTGAGTTTTTTAGAAAAAAAAAAAAAAAAAAAAAAAAAAATTTTTACAAAAAAAATTTAGTTTTTTTTTAATGATTTACAGAGATTTTCATTAAGATTTCACTATGTTTGGAAAATCTGTTTTACAAAAGCTGTAAAAAATAAATTCGTAATCTATTTAAAAGAAAAAAAAAAAAAAAAAGAATATTTTGTTTAATCGAAAATTTTATTAAATTTGAGTAGTTAAAAAAATTTTTTAAACAAAGAAAAAACTGGAATCACAATGCGTTTCAATTAAATCAGAAATGTGTTAATATCAAGTTATGCAGCTGATTAAAATATTTTGAAAGCTTGTTATTATTATTATACAACTGCAACTAATAACAACTTATTATTATTGTACAACTAAAACAACTACTTTGCAAAGTTAAAAATATTTTATGCAGTAGAACCTCTTTAAGTCGAAAACCTCCAAAACTCAAAAAATTTGTGTTCCCTTCCCTACAAGCCCCAAAACCTCCATGACACGACATTTCAACCCTCTAATTGTCGAAATAATGCGTCAATCCCCACAAGCCATTTTCGTATATATTTTCCCTCCGTAACTCGAAAAAAAAAATTGGACCTCTGTATCTCGAGCATTAGCAATATTTGACTTACAACCTTTTACAACTCGATCATTTGAAACTAATTACCTCTAACAAACTTACTTTTCTTCGAGTTAGTTACCGACTTGAAGGATTTGCCGACAATGCATGTCATTGTTTCTTAGACAACAATAATTTTTTTTTTCCTTCTAATGCAGCTGGCAAATAGGCCATAATCTTTCGCCATAAGGTCTGCACCGACGTTACTCACTTTGCACTACCCAGAGGGAGCATGTCACTTGATGGTAAGCCACGGACGCGGAGTAACAATGCCCCCGCAGCACTCTACGATCCTATTAGGACCGGGACCTACGGCTTAAAGTGGATTCCGAACCACTACAAACATCCATGGCACCACCGGGACTCGAACCCGAAACCTGTGGTACCGAACGCCAGAACGCTAGCCATTCGGCCATCAGGCCCCAACGACAACAGTAAATAGAATAAGAAATTATATGAAATATTCTTATTATAATTCTTATTATTGCTATTGATTTCATTTGAACTCTAGCGATAGATAGAGAACGATCGAACTGTCTAAAGCAAATAAATAAACAACTGACTTTTTAATAGATAATATTTTTAATTTTAAGGTTGTTTCGGAATTATTTTGATTTTTTGTTGTAGTACATAATATAACTTTTAAGTTGCAAATAAACATGTTTATTACTTGAATGTAAATTTGTAACTTGAATTTTTATTTATTTTACCTAACTCATAATAAGTCAGAAAAATCTAAACCTCTACAAGTCGAATATTTCCTTACAAAAACCGCGTAAGTCGCAATCCTCCATAAGTCAAAAACTCTATAACTCGAATGATTTGTAATCTCCCTTGCAGTTTGACTTACAGAGGTTCTACTGTATATTTATATATACATATATGTATATACATATATAAAAAAAATGAATTTACAGTATATTTACAAAAAGAAAATAAAAGTGCTTATATCGAATATGCTTGATTTGAATTGTTTAAAATAAATTTTTAGAGAAGATTATTTTTCTGGAAAAATTTTTATATTTTTTTACAGAATTGTTGAGAATTATATTGAGTTTCAACTAAATTAGAAAGTATAATATATATATACAATCTAAAAATAAATTCTCAGTATATTTACAAAATAAAAAATAAAAAAAAATTTCTAATATGCTTGATTTGGATTGTTTAATTTAAATTTTTAAAAAGACAATTATTGGGGAAATTTTTTTTTTTTTTTAATGAATTGTTGAGAATCATATTGAGAGTCAACTAAATTAGAAAATCTCTGAACCATATTTAAACTTCAACGAAATATTCTGTAAACTACTAAATTTTTTAATATTTAAGAAAAATTCATTTTTTGATGAATTGAAATTTAGCTAAATTTGATTTTTTAAAAAAAAAAATTTTCTTTTAAAAAAAAAAATTTTTGGAAAAAAAAAAAAAAAAGAATTATTACAATTTACATTAACATTTAACTACATCAGACGAAGACAATAAGAATTACAGACTGCAATATTTTTCAGAAATTAATAGAATTACAAAATTAATAATAAAAAACAAATAATGAATTACAAAATTAATAATGAAAATTAATAATGAATCACAAAATTAATAAAACCTTTCTGACTGTTGAGAAAATTACATTCAACCAGATTTTAAAATATAAAATATTGTAGAGAAAGAAGAATTTCTGAACCTAACAAAATCAACAAAAAAATTTTTTTATTAATTACATTTTTTGTTCAGTTTATATTGCTTAACATGATTTTTTAAAGAACACTGTTATTAGGGTAAAAGAATTTTTCAATTCCCTCTATTAGCTCACACTCTCCGTATATAATATATCTTGTTCAAATTTTCAATCGTTCATAAAATACTTTTTAGTTATCCACTCAAGTTCAAATACATTTTTTTTTTTTTTTTCGAACTTGTAGTGGATGACACTGGATGTTAATACAGTTTTTTTCAAATATTAAATCATTCATTAAATTGAATTAATTCATTTTTTTTTTTTTAGATTTAAGTTGCCTATATCTATCAATAGATGGCGCTAGATAAACTGAAAAAAATGAATGAAAATTATTTATAAAGGACTTTTCTGCAATATAGTGAAAAAAGTAGGAACTGACTTTATAAATTTTTTTCATATATTACTTGTTTAGGAATGAAAATAATTCAGGGTTATATTGAGATTCAGTTAAATCGATAAAATTGGGCGTGATTCCTCTATTGAAGCTTATCAACCTGTAGAGAAATAAATTATCCCCTATTTCCAAAATAATAATAATGCGAATAATCTAAATTTTAATTGAGTTTGATTGAATTTAAGAAAGAATTTTGAAAAAAAGAGTATTATCAAAAATTACATTAAAATTGAACTAAATCTAACAAGGTCACGAACTAATCTGCATGTAGTAAAAATTTAATCAAATTTGTCACGGAAAGTTTATAACTTCTTCTCGTGTTTAAATCATATTTTTAAGATGCAACAAAACTACTCAATATATTCTTATTATATTTTCAAATAATAAGGATAAAAATGTTTTCATTAATCGTATTGGTTTTTTTTTTAGGAAAAGGAAAATTTACAATAGCTTACTATAATGTATCGGCCTATGTATATATATATATATATATACATATATACACAGAACTCTATTCACAAAAATAAAAATTGATATTAATTAGATACATAAGTGCTGTTCACTCCAAGTTAGGAGATTTTCAGAGTTCTAGAGTCTACGACGACACCTGGTCTGCGGCAGACCTTAACTATCACACGTGGTGATTCTCTAAATCACAAGGGATCACTTTGAAGAACAGGCGGAAAACTCCGGCCTATTCAGTCACTTCAGAGAAAAAAAGAAAAAAAAATTCTAATCGAGTCGACGCAGAACTCTCTCTTCATGACCAAAAGGGACACCTTGAAAAGGGAAAAACATTCCTCCTTGACGGATTGTCTTAAAAGGGACCCCGCTTTTAAGGGGTCACCTTTTAAGACAATCCGTCAAGGGGGAGTGTCCGCTTCCCTTACAGTAGTCTCTTCTTCCCTTTTCCCTGCAGTTGACATTTCTCAGCTCCGTGATCTGTCATCCATCACGATGGAACAATTCATGTTGTAGTTCATATTCAATCTATAGTCGTTTCGACCTGTGAAGGTCGCACAGACATTCGCTTATTTCATGAGTCCCATTATACATGATACCGAATATTTGCTATCAAATTTGAGTGACCAGTTATTCTCATGAGTACAAAACACTAAATTTTTGTAACATAACTATACACAACACTGCTTATCTGCTCTCAGATTTGAGTGACAAGTTATTCTCAAGAGTATAAAACACTAAATTCTTGTAATATAACTATACACAACACTGCTTATCTGCTATCAGATTTGAGTGACAAGTTATTCTCAAGAGTATAAAACACTAAATTCTTGTAATATAACTATACACAACACTGCTTATCTGCTCTCAGATTTGAGTGACGAGTTATTCTCATGAGTACAAAACACTAAATTTTTGTAACATAACTATACACAACACTGCTTATCTGCTCTCAGATTTGAGTGACAAGTTATTCTCAAGAGTATAAAACACTAAATTCTTGTAATATAACTATACACAACACTGCTTATCTGCTATCAGATTTGAGTGACAAGTTATTCTCAAGAGTATAAAACACTAAATTCTTGTAATATAACTATACAAAACACTGCTTATCTGCTCTCAGATTTGAGTGACAAGTTATTCTCAAAACACTAAATTTTTGTAATATAACTATACAAAACACTGCTTATCTGCTCTCAGATTTGAGTGACAAGTTATTCTCAAGAGTATAAAACACTAAATTCTTGTAATATAACTATACACAACACTGCTTATCTGCTCTCAGATTTGAGTGACGAGTTATTCTCATGAGTACAAAACACTAAATTCTTGTAATATAACTATACACAACACTGCTTATCTGCTATCAGATTTGAGTGACAAGTTATTCTCAAGAGTATAAAACACTAAATTCTTGTAATATAACTATACAAAACACTGCTTATCTGCTCTCAGATTTGAGTGACAAGTTATTCTCAAGAGTACAAAACACTAAATTCTTGTAATATAATTATACAAAACACTGCTTATCTGCTCTCAGATTTGAGTGACAAGTTATTCTCATGAGTACAAAACGCCAAATTCTTGTGATATAACTATACACAACACTGCTTATTTGCTATCAGATTTGAGTGACCAGTTACTTTCATGAGTACAAAACGCCAAATTCTTGTGATATAACTATACACAACACTGCTTATCTGCTCCCAGATTTGAGTGACGAGTTATTCTGGTGAGTACAAAACACTAAATTCTTGTAATATAACTATACACAACACTGCTTATCTGCTATCAGATTTGAGTGACAAGTTATTCTCAAGAGTATAAAAAACTAAATTCTTGTAATATAACTATACAAAACACTGCTTATCTGCTCTCAGATTTGAGTGACAAGTTATTCTCAAGAGTATAAAACACTAAATTCTTGTAATATAACTATACACAACACTGCTTATCTGCTATCAGATTTGAGTGACAAGTTATTCTCAAGAGTATAAAACACTAAATTCTTGTAATATAACTATACAAAACACTGCTTATCTGCTCTCAGATTTGAGTGACAAGTTATTCTCAAAACACTAAATTCTTGTAATATAATTATACAAAACACTGCTTATCTGCTCTCAGATTTGAGTGACAAGTTATTCTTATGAGTACAAAACGCCAAATTCTTGTGATATAACTATACACAACACTGCTTATCTGCTATCAGATTTGAGTGACCAGTTATTCTCATGAGTACAAAACGCCAAATTATTGTGATATAACTATACACAACACTGCTTATCTGCTCCCAGATTTGAGTGACGAGTTATTCTGGTGAGTACAAAACACTAAATTCTTGTAATATAACTATACACAAAACTGCTTATCTGCTATCAGATTTGAGTGACAAGTTATTCTCAAGAGTATAAAAAACTAAATTCTTGTAATATAACTATACAAAACACTGCTTATCTGCTCTCAGATTTGAGTGACAAGTTATTCTCAAGAGTATAAAACACTAAATTCTTGTAATATAACTATACGCAACACTGCTTATCTGCTATCAGATTTGAGTGACAAGTTATTCTCAAGATTATAAATCACTAAATTCTTGTAATATAACTATACAAAACACTGCTTATCTGCTCTCAGATTTGAGCGACAAGTTATTCTCAAGAGCATAAAACACTAAATTCTTGTAATATAACTATACACAACACTGCTTATCTGCTATCAGATTTGAGTGACAAGTTATTCTCAAGAGTATAAAACACTAAATTCTTGTAATATAACTATACAAAACACTGCTTATCTGCTCTCAGATTTGAGTGACAAGTTATTCTCAAAACACTAAATTCTTTTGTAATATAATTATACAAAAACACTGCTTATCTGCTCTCAGATTTGAGTGACAACTTATTCTTATGAGTACAAAACGCCAAATTCTTGTGATATAACTATACACGACACTGCTTATCTGCTATCAGATTCGAGTGACAAGTTATTCTCAAGAGTATAAAACACTAAATTCTTGTAATATAACTATACAAAACACTGCTTATCTGCTCTCAGATTTGAGTGACGAGTTATTCTGATGAGTACAAAACACTAAATTCTTGTAATATAACTATACACAACACTGCTTATCTTCTCTCATATTTGAGTGACAAGTTATTCTCAAGAGTACAAAACACTGAATTCTTGTAATATAATTACACAAAACACTGCTTATCTGCTATCAGATTTTAGTGACAAGTTATTTTCAAGAGTATAAAACACTAAATTCTTGTAATATAACTATACAAAACACTGCTTATCTTCTCTCAGATTTGAGTGACAAGTTATTCTCAAGAGTATAAAAACACTAAATTCTTGTAATATAACTATACAAAACACTGCTTATCTGCTATCAGATTTTAGTGACAAGTTATTCTCAAGAGTACAAAACACTAAATTCTTGTAATATAACTATACAAAACACTGCTTATCTGCTCTCAGATTTGAGTGGCGAGTTATTCTGATGAGTACAAAACACTAAATTCTTTTGTGGCCATAACTATACACAACACTGCTTTTATCTTCTCTCAGATTTGGTGACAAGTTATGCTCAAGGTGCAAAACTACAAATTCTTGTAATATAATTATACAAAACACTGCTTATCTGCTATCAGATTTGAGTGGCAGTTATTCTCAAGAGTATAAAACACTAAATTCTTGTAATATAACTATACAAAACACTGCTTATCTTCTCTCAGATTTGAGTGACAAGTTATTCTCAAGATTATAAAAACACTAAATTCTTGTAATATAACTATACAAAAACACCGCTTATCTGCTATCAGATTTGAGTGACAAGTTATTCTCAAGGTATAAAACACTAAATTCTTGTAATATAACTATACAAACGCTGCTTATCTGCTCTCAGATTTGAGTGACAAGTTATTCTCAAGAGTACAAAACACTAAATTCTTGTAATATAATTATACAAAACACTGCTTATCTGCTCTCAGATTTGAGTGACGAGTTATTTCCCATGAGTACAAAACACTAAATTCTTGTAATATAACTATACAAACACTGCTTATCTGCTATCAGATTTGAGTGACAAGTTATTCTCAAGAGTATAAAACACCTAATTCTTGTAATGTAACTCCATACAAAACACCGTAGCTTTTATCTTCTCTCAGATTTGAGTGACAAGTTATTCTCAAGAGTACAAAAACACTAAATTCTTGTAAATATAATTATAAAAACACTGCTTATCTGCTATCAAATGTGTAAGTGATGGGTTGTTATGTATATATTTGTCAGACAATATATATTCCTCTCCCTGGGAATGAAATGCCAAAACTCTTCTCGTGAGAAAAAAATGCTACGTTATAAACGAAATTAAATTAAAAATTTGGATTTCATATTATGAGATTGCAAACATTCTACCTTCTATATTGAAAAGTGGATTTCTTCCATATAAAAAATGAATAATTTTAGATTATTTGATGAAGTTTAAAATATATACGTTTTTTTTTTTTTTTTTTTTTACCGGCGGATGGCTTCCGGCCTGGGCGTTTTAATGTCTTTGAATATACGTTTTTGAATTTTAAATTCTACAATATATTATTGATAATTGAGGGAATTATTCCACGAATTTATTTGTTAAAGAATTAAAAAAAAAAATTTCTGTTTAGCTTTTCTTTAAGAAATAGTCAATTAAAGTTTCTTTGAATTTTTGAATTTAAGCAAAATTAGAAAAAACTACATTAAGATTGAGTTTAAATGTAAAACAAATTTTAAAATAAATTAATAGTTTAAAAAACACTAAAACAAGGTTTTAGAGTTAATCAAACTAAAAAGCAAAAATAATTGTTAACATATGAATAAATGACTGACGAAAATGAATGTCACTGTTCTAAAAGCGTGGTGTGCTCAATATCAATCGTTTTAATTTTTCACTAGTTTCATTCCGAAATGCAGAGTTAGTTTTAAATGTCATACAAGCACCCACGCTTTTAGAACAGTGACATACATTTTCTCGTCAGTCATTTTATTCTTATGTTAACAATTATTTTTTACTTTTTGGTTTGATTAACCCTAAAAGCTTTTTTTCAGTTTTTTTAAGCTATTAATTTATTTTTTACTTTTTAGTTTGATTAACTCTAAAAGCATGATTTTTAGTGTTTTTAAACTATGGTATTTAAATGAGGTCCCGACATGGAGGACCGGAACTGTAGTTCTTACAATAATTTAATTGTGAATAAAACAAAGGCTAAATGCGAATATGTCGAGCCAGCCAGGATTCGAACAGGGAATCTCCTGATCCGTAGTCAGGCGCGTTGTGCCACTGTCCCACGTTGGTTTGAATGTCTTAGGTACTTTCATTCTACATGGGTTAAATTGCTCTTCATAAGTTAAAAATAAAATCACTCATCCTGGCGATCCTAATCATGATGAGATAATAAACTTATCAAAATATTTTAGTGTCGTCGGTCCTGATAAGTCTACAACGTTTAAAATTAAATCTGATCGCTTAAAGGAGGGCAAAATCGAATCCAAAGAGTCAGTTACAAACAAACATACAGGTCAAACTAATAAAAAGCTTATTAAAAAATGGAATAAAAACTAGTTTTTCGTTTACTATGAATGAACAATAATAATATGATGAAAAAAATATAACCTTTTTTCAATTTTCATAATAAAAAAAAGCAAAAATAAATATTAATTCAAGAAAATAGTTTTCAAATTTAAAAAAATGACAATAGCAATTAAAAAAAAAGTTTTAATACCTGTCTTTAATCATCTAATTGTATGAATACCAAACAATTGTTGTAATTTCTTAAATTATATAATTATCCTTTACATTTTTTATAAATATCTATAAAGAAAAATTCAATTTATTTATATTAAAATTTTATTCTTCTATATTTATTGATATTATTTGAATATTATTTTTATTCACAACAATATGGATTTATAAAGAACAATATATATTTATTATCTTAATTAATATCAGTAACAACGTAATTTTTCTATCTATAAATATCTATTATAAAAACAATTATTTATTTTTATTCAAGTTGAATTTGAACGAAAAAGTTGATACACTAGCATATTTAATGATTTTTTATTTTATCT
>BPLR01007122.1:0-77548 GCA_021605095.1 Caerostris extrusa | reverse complement strand
TTATCTGTGGAATCGCCTTTTTTTATAATTCTTTCTAGATCCAGAAATAAAAAACTTTCCCACCTGTGGATATATACCTGAATATACACGTGAAATTTCGGATCAGCTATCTCGCCGGGACACGAAAAAGCCTTGTTACTCAATACAATACCCATAATTTTATGTGTAATAAAAATCTGAAAATATTGATATTCAATATTTAAATAATTCAAGTATAATTTTATGGCTGGAGAGGCCTCTATACATACATTAAAAGAAAAAAAAATTCATAAGCGTCACTTTTTTTGTTTAAAAAAATGAAATTGTTCACCTTAGAAAACCTATGCATAAGGTAAGCAGGATTTTCTGTAAAGTCTTTGAACGAAATATAGGCCGAAAATTCCTGAGCCTTTCATAGTTCGAAGAAAAGGGTGAAAGGCTTCTCCAAGCTGTCTCCTTGGCTGTCAATTCCTCTAAACATCATCCAAAATTCCGGCGTCCCTTTCATATGAAAGAATTTCTCTCAAAAAAATCTTCAAAAGAGAGAGAAAAAAAAAATCTGAATGAAATTTATGACCTTCACCTTCTTTTATTCGAAGCTTCATATGATATAAAAAAAAATTTCCTTCCCATTTGACAAGGCTTGAAAATAGTTTATTTTTCTAAAAATATCTCTAAAGTTCTTATTATGTGGATCCTGGATCCTTTTCTACTTTAAAATGGATGGCGTTTCTTTAATGTCATTTACGAACACGTCTGGAACTCTGAATGTCGAAATTCTCAATTTGCGAAAGCACCGAACTTTACAGGATATATTTTCTGATTAATATTCTCTCGCGCAAGTTCTTTTCGCAGGTTGTAATTGTAGAAACAGAGACGCTAGATGCTTTCCAAAACCTGCAGCTGAAAAAGTATGAATGTCTACCAGAGCGAACTAAGTCCCCACGCGCCACTCTATTCAAAATATTGTGTAATGGAAGAGACTTGAAGCAAAGAGAGCTTCCTCCTTCCAGCTCAAAACGGAAAGGGTTTAGTTTTTGTGTGGAAAAGAAGAGTCTAATGCACACAAATTTCTATCAAGTTCTTTCTCACTGTTTTCATTGTAAATTGAATTTGTAAGAGATTTGTTTGTTTAGCAAAGTGCCTTCCTTGCACTTTTGTTTAAGTAGAAGTGATTCTTGTTACATAATTTTAATAAAATTCTAAGGAAAGTTCCCAAATTGTATTTTTTTTTTTTTATGGAAACATTCTATTTTATAATTTTAATATTGTGGTTTCGTTCATCGTTTTTGATAAAATAAGAAAAAGCGATAACACATATCAAGATATATTTTTGGACAGTCTTGGTTTGGGTAAGAATAGCCTCACTGCAGCCAATACAAATTGTAAAAGGTGATTAAAATGTGTTCCCAGTGACCACCAGTATAATCGGGTGGGGTAATTTTGAACTTTAAGTGCCCCATATTTTTGTGCAGCAAGTTAAGAACAAAAAGAAGCTGCATTTTTTTTAACATTTAGCATGATTCGTTTTTTTTTTTTTTTTTTTTTTTTTGATAACACACACGACACGAATTAATAAACTTGGTCTAGATGTTGCTGTTGACCAAGTAGGATAAGACACAGCAACTTATATTTAATTGAGAACCTATGGTCTCATTTCATTCTGAGTGTCAAAAAAGCATCTCTTCAAAATATTTACAGCAAGCACGAGTCGCCATTTTTGTTTTACTGCTTGTGAAGTGGTTTATGTTTAGAAATATCATGATCAAGGATTTGCTATATGCAAAATTTCCACTGAAATGTTCTGTATTATCATCTTTCTATAATGACTAAGGAAAAAAAACTGGAAACATTTGCTTGATTGCATTGGGAAAATGGTTTGTAAACAGTAAACGTAATCGAAATTGCTGAATTAAATAATAATAAATGCACATTTTTATTGAATCAATGCAAAATTTAATGACAACCTTCTTTGAGCGATGTATTGCAGAAATGCTTTGGAAATGAAATAGCGTCTATAAATAACGCTCTATAAAATAACGTCATTTTTTGTAGGCACAAATAGTTAACAATAAATATCACTTTTTCTTTCACTGCAACAAATTTGCTATTGAGCTTTGATTTAAGACAGTTCTTTTACCATAAAAGAAATATTCTCTAAGTATGATCAGTAGAAATTGCCTATATTGAAGTTATACAGTAAACTAGATCGATTACTCCGTAGAGTCATATCTGCGGAATAGCCTTTTATCCCTAATTCTTTCAAGGTCAAATGTAAGACTTTCCTGCTTACGGATATATGACAGACAAATACACGTAAATTTTCGTTTCAGCTAGCTAACAAGGTATGAACTAATACGGAAAACTAATTCTTCATTGAGTTCTAAGCCTTAGGTATAAAACTAAGCAAAGGACTTGATATTTTGAAATGTTTGCCTCCAGAAAAGTAAATACTAAAGAAACAACTATATTCTTTTTAAGTTATAAAAATCAAATTCAGAACTCGAGTAAAAAAAAAAAAGACAGCTCATTTCTAACTGTTTATTAGGGTAATGTACACTCTGAGTAAAAACTTTAAGGCCAGTAGACATTTTTGAGAAAATGGAAACATTTAAACTGAGGAATTAAAATACCATTTGATTGATAATTACTGAGCTTAAATAAAAGTAAAAAAAGTAGAAAAATTAATTTGCAAATATTTTATTATTAGAAAATATTACAGAACACACAGATGAATATTTGAGCCTGAGTAAAAACTTTAAGGCCAACATAGAAAATAACATATAAGAAAAAAAATTACAAATTCTTAGAAAGTTGTGTAGGAGCCATTACTTCGAATTACTTCAAATATTCTTGTTTTCATGAATAAAAAAAACGAGTTTTTGGCAAAGGGGGTTGTCTGTTTTATACCATTCATCTTCGATAGTAGATTTCAGCTCTGTTGTTGATGTAAAATGTCTCCCATTTGCATAAACTCTTCTTGATAAGTCAGCCCAAAGATTCTCGATTGGGTTGAGGTCAGGTGATCTAACTGGCCATTTCACAGTTTCGACATTCTTGACTTGGAACCAATTTTTTGTGCTGTTACTCGAATGGATCGGTGCATTGCCTTGCTGATATTTCCAATTTTCTCCAGCAAGACATTCAGCATTTGACAAAAGATGATTTGTTAGGACATTTTGGTATCCTTGTGAATTCATTCTACCTGAAACGAATGCAATTGAGCCCACACCATTGTAAGAAAAACAGCCCCAAGTCATGACAGACCCTCCACCTAATTGGCGCTTGGAGAATATTTCTTTTTCATTTCTTATATCATGCCAGTAGAAATTCCAGCCATCTGGTCCATCAAATTCCATTTTTGTTTGTCAGAAAAAAATAATTTCTATCCATTGGTTGTCCCAAGTCATGACTTTCTGGCCAAAGTTCAAACGCTCTATTTTGTGTCTCTGCAGTAACTGAGGCTTAGTCAATTTTGCTGTATAAGTGTACCTTCCAGACCTTCTAATTGTGTTATAAATCGCTTTTGACAAACTTTTAAACCTGTCGTCGGAATCAGTTTCCTGGTTGAGTACTTTCCAGTAGATGCAAGTTGGCAAACTCGTCTTTCATCACGCGAGGGCAAAGCTTTAGGTCTCCCCCAGTATTCTTTTTACCATAATATGTCTTTCAATTTTAAAAAATTATTGACTACGGTCTTTGTTCTTTCTATCTTAATCGCAATAGCACGACTACTCATTCCTGTTGAAGACAAAGCTTCGATCTGTCCTCTTTCACGATCAGTTAACTTCTTACCATTCGCCCTCTTCACAAAGATCACCAATACTTCGAAGAAATGTATGACAAATATGAAAATTGCAGCGTTGTCACAAGCTAGTAGTTGCAATGGTAATTACACGATTATATTATATTTATTTTTAAAAAATGTTTGCCCTTAAGGTTTTTACTCAGGCAAAATACTAACTTTGTAAATAACCACATGATAATTATGTATTTAAAAATTATGTTTATAGCATTTATTTCTTATCAATGAACTTTAATAATTAATATTTTTGAATCCCTTTCATTTCCTTTTACATTTTCTCAAGAATTTTTACTGGCCTTAAAGTTTTTACTCAGGCTGTAAATAAAAGTAGAATTCACTTTTCCTACGCGATACACCGAAATTAAATTCCCTGAAAGAAGAAGCTTATGTGATGGGTTGTGAAACTACTTCTTTCCTTCCAAGTATGCCTAAAAATTAAACATGCAGTATCAGGCCAAAAGAGCGAAGGCCAACTTTCTTATTCTTACAATGTTACGTTTACGTCTGGCTACAAAAAACAAGGTAGCATTTTTCAAGCAGTTAATTAAGTTAGTCATGCTTCCACGTCGTAAACGAAATTTTGTAACAGCAACGGCCCAAGAAGGAAAACCGAGAAAGACAAGATTTATCTTCTCATTTTTTTTCTAATTACGACAAGAGGACACAATTTTGATTAGAGAATTAAAAACTCTCTTTTCTTTGATACAAATCAAATTAACAGCCTTGTACAGAAAAGTAAATGTTTTTTTTCTTGAAGTCCATTTCAGTTTTAAATTAGTGATGACAAGTTTATAAAGGGGACAGTTATTTTGTCTTTGAATATCACGTTTTAAATACTATATATTTGTTTCGAAAACATTTCAGTAGAATGAAGAACACTAGTACGCAAGTATTTGCAAAATATTTGCTTCTCTCAGATAACATATATATATTCGTTTTTATTTATAGGCATAATTTCTCTTAAATAATCTGCATCATCTGTAAATAATGGCATTTATTTGGCGGTAATTCACGCCTGTTGTTTGACATTCCTCTTACCAACCGAATTGTTCTAGCTCTCATAACATAAAAAGCTAACAAAACATTTATTGATTTTTAAAAAGCGCTTATGGTGGCACAATTTAATAAAATAGTATATAATAAACTAATTAATGAAAATCGGGAAAAAAATAATTACAAGATTAAAATTACATTCTTTATTATTAGTTTGAACTTATTGTCCTCTAATAATGACCCCTAATTAATGTGAACGAAATTATTTAATGCTATACAAGCCTATAACATAATGCCTATAACATACAAGCTAACAAAACACGAATATCAAAATATAGATATTCAATAATTAAATATTTCAAGTATAATTTGCTGGTCATACATGCAGCTATACATATAATATTATTAAAAAAAATGCATAAGTGCCATTTTTAGTTTTTTAAAAAGATTGAAATTGCTCACCTCAGAAAACCTATGCATAAGGTAGGCATGATTTTTTTTTGATGTCTTTGAACGAAATATAGGCCGCAAAATTCCTGAGCCTTTCAGAGTTCGAAGACCATTGAAAGGCTTCTCCAAACTGTTTCCTTGGCTGTCAATTCCTCTAAACAACATTTGACAAGGCTCGAAAATAGTTTATTTTTCTAAAATTATAACTGAAGATCTCATTATGTGAATCCTGGATCCGTTTCTACACTAAAACGGAGGACGTTTCTTTAATGTAACTTACGAACACGCCTGGGACTCTGAATGTCGAAGATCTCCATTTGCGAAAGCACTGAACTTCTTAGGATATATTATCTGATTAATATTCTACTCGCACAAGTCCTTTTTCGCAGGTCGTAATTGTAGAAGCAGAGAGGCTAGATGCTTTCCAAAACCTGCAGTTGAAATTTATGAAAAGAAAGTTAACGAGAGAGCACCAAGTCCCGACGCGCTCTCTATTCAAAATATTGTGTAATGGAAGGGACTTGAGACAAAGAGAGAGCTTCCCTCCTTTCAACTCACAACGAAAAGGGTTTAGTTTGGAGTCGATAAGAGGAGTCTAATGCGCACAATTTCTATCAAGTTCTTTCTCACTTGTTTTCATTGTAAATTAAATTTGTGAGAGATTTGTTTGTTCAGCAAAGTGCCTTCTTTGCACTTTGTTTAATCAGGAGCGTTATTATTTACATAATTTTAATAAAATACAAAAGAAACTTTTCTAAATTTCAATTTTGTAAGCATGCGTTCTGTTTTATAATTTTAATATTGTGGAGGATCTTAATGCCTGAGTGTTTAGTGCTCTGGAGTTCTGTTCCACAGATTTCGGATTCTAGTCCAGGTGGTGCCATGGATGTTTTTAGTGATTCGGAAGCCCCTTTAAGTCGTAAGTCCTGGTCATCTCATAGGAGTGTAGAGAGTCATGGAACTATGTCAGTCTTTAACTGACGGGTGCTGCATCATAAAAAAAAGCTGCCCCTTTCCTTTCAACAGTGAGTCCATACGGGTTCGTGGTCTTTGTCGAGAAGTGTTCAAAGTGGGAACAGGAACAACAAAACAATAATATTATTTTGTTAATCATTTTTGATAAAATCAGAAGGGGATAACACTAATCCAACTTATATGTATATCTATATATTTGTAAATACGGGTTAGAATAACTCAACTGTAGTCCTTAGAAGTCGTAAAAGGCGACTAAAATGGGTGCCAGGGGTCTCTCTTTTGGTGCCCCATGCCTCTATGCCATTAGTGAAAGGAAAAAAAAAAAACTTTTTTTTTACCCTTTATCAGGACTCGTCGGTTTGTTTGAGAATACACGGGTTAGTGGACGTTCTAGATGTTGCTGTCGACCAAGTGGGATAAAAACAACAACTTATGCTTAGTACAGAACGGAGGGCTTTATTCCATTCTGAGTGTCTAAAAAAGAGTTACTTCAAAACATTTACATCAAGCAGGAGTCGCTATTTTTATTTTAGTGTTTGTGAAGTGGTACATGCTTAGAAATATCATTGCCAAGATTTATACCATATGCAAATTTCCACTGAAGAGAAATGTACAATTTTCTTTTGCTATGATTACTAAAAAGAAAACATTTTTTGAAGAAAAAAAATGGAAAAATTTGCTCGATTGCATTGAAATACGTAAGTAACAATATTTTTTTTTCTAATAAAAATAATTGAAATTGTTTCATTGAATAATAATAAATGAACATTTTTATTGAATCAATACAATATTTAATGACGACCTTCTTTGAGAAATGGTTAAAATGCTTTGAAATTCGACCTATAAAAATACGTAATTCTTTTCGTAGTCATTTTAAATTTTCTAAACAAAGGCACTAAAGAGTTAACAATGAATATATATATATATATATATATTGGCCCGTAGATGCTACCTATATTGAGATTGAATTGTAAACTAGATCGGTTACTCAGAAGAATCGTATCCTTGGAATCACGTCTTTTCGAATTCTTACAAGGTCAGAAGTAAGACTTTCCTCCTGATGGATATATACCTGACAAATGCATATGTACTTTGGAATTAGCTAGCTCGCCAAGTATATGAATTAGTACGGAAAACTAATTCGTCATCCAGCTCCAAACCTAGGTATATACATATACCCTAGGTATATATATATACAATTTTATATATATGTACCCAAAGTATATATATATAAAAAAAAAACAAAGCAGTTCACATTTTGAAATGTTTGTCTCCAGGAAAGTAAGTACTTATGGGCCAACTACATTATTTTAAAGTTATAAACATCAAATTCAGAACTCGAGTTAAAAAATAACTTCATTTCCAACTCTTTATTAAGGCAATGTAAACAAAAGTAGGATTTACTTCTTTCTGCTCTTACAAGCTTCTTTACATGACAGCCGCGGTACACCGAAATTAAATTTTCTGAAAGAAGAAGCTCATGTGATGGGTTGTGAAACTGCTTCTTTCCTTCCAAGTATGTCCAAAAAATTAAACGTGCAGTATCAAGCCAAGAGGCCAAAGGCCAACTATCTTATTTTCACAATGTTACTCTTTACGTCTTGCTACCACAAACAAGGTAGCATTTTTTTACAGTTAATTAAGTTAGTCATATGCTTCCACGTCGTAAACGAAATTTTTGTAACAGGAATGGACACAAGAAGAAAACCGAGAAAGTCAAGATTTATCTTCTTCCTTTTTTTTCTCATTACGACAAGAGGACATAATTTTGATTAGAGAATTAAAAACTTTCTTTTCTTTGAAACAAATCAAATTACATCTTTTCCAGAAAAGTAAAAGTTTTCTTGCTTGACGTATTTTCAGTTTTAAATTAGTGATGACAAGTTCATAGAGAGGACACTTCTTTTTATCTTTGAATGTCACGTTTTAAAAAATAAAAATAGAATAAAAAGAATATAATATATAAATTCTTTTTATTTATAAACGTAATTTCTTGTAAGTAATCTGCATCTTCTGTAAATGTGTTTATTCCAATTCCGATTAATACGCTTGTTGTTTGGCATTCTTCATACAGAATAAATTGTTTTTGTACCCATAACATAAAGCTAACAAAACATATATAGATTTTTAAAAACCTTTTATAATGCCAAAATTTAATAAAATATTATATAATAAACTAATTAATAAAAATCAGTAAAAGAAATTGCAAGATTAAAATTACATTCTTGATTATTAATTTGAACATATTGTCCACTATTAAACTTTTGTGAACGAAAGGATTTAATGTCCCGCATATTAAACAGTTTAAATTATATTTAGCTCACAGAGATTTTAACTTTTTAAACAGCAATTGAAGGTAAATAAAGCAAACTATTTTAAATTATCAGAGCACACTAATTATTTTCCAAAAACCTCACAACTACCCATTCTTAAATTGATCCCTTCCACCTCTACAGTAGCAGCATGTTGCAATAAATTGCAGTGAGCTGTTCATTTTCACCAATCGTCGAACGTCAATTAGTTACCACTACATGTAAACAAAAGGCGACATGTCAAGGGTGTCTTACAAGTGAATGGCTTCCAGAAACGGCACTGATTAATTGCAAGAATGTGCAAGACACCGCAGGTCTCTTCATTTCCCAAACTACTCTACAGAAAGTATTGATTACGACACGCCTGAGCAACAAGGATCACGATGAATGTAAATTAATTCCAGTTGTTAAGAGTTGCATTTAACTTAACTACTTATTTGATTTTGAATTAAGCATCTTTTAAACGGGCCGGTGGCGTTTGATTCTTACATATATTAACTGAAATATTCAGTGTCTGAACAAAACGATCTTTCAACTTTTTTTTTCTTAAAAAGAAGAATTTTGAGATATTTTACATATTATCTTTTATTAAGTATTTTGAAAGATAATAAGTTTAATGAAAAGAAAAACAAAATAATAATAATATATAAATAAATTGAAAAGGATGATTCGTGGCATTTGAATTTTACAACACTTAGCGGAAATTTTTAGTGTCTGACAAAACAATCTTTTAACTTTTTCACTTCTTAAAAAGAATCATTTTGCGATATTTTAAGCATCACCTTCTATAAAATATTTTGAAATAATAATATTTTGAAATAATAATAAATTTAATGAAATAATAATAATAATAACAAAATAAATGTTTCAAGTGCTTTCTTTCTTGCCCTTGTTAAGCATTTACCATTTACAAATATATACTGAGAGAAATTCAAAAAGCTTTATAACTGTTGTAAAACAAGTTAATTCATTCAATGACCAATGACAAATAGAGCAATTATTGAGGAGACTATCAAAATAAATTTACGCAATGTATTCCTTATAAACAACACATTTACTTTTTTCGATAGCAGCTGACCAAAAAATTTAGATGGCAAACCGTTCCCAAAAATTATCTAAAACAATTATTTAGTTCTAGCACATTAACTTTTCACACAGATTGTTTATTTATGGAAATAAGTCCGTGAAAATGTAAGATATAACTCTTCCATTTTATACTAGTATGAAACTGTCACTGAATCAAACCAGACAAACAATTCATTTAGTGTTGGTAAACATTACATGGTTCACCGATGTCTGACAAAACACGTATTATAAGCTTATTGTTTTATCTGAACCCATATACCACAAAATACTAAAAATATTAATTCAACACCCACAGTGATAAATCGCGCGTCATAGTACCAATTACCAACCCTATTCAATATTCATCTAAAGCGACAGAGACTTACACCCTATATTAATCAAATCCCTTATCAACAAAACACAGTCAAGTGGAAATTTTCTTTGAGAAATCCATTATGATATGGTAAATTTTAATTAATGAATGGATCTAGCATGCGATAAAAGCTCCGTCTTACATTGAGTCAATTGCTCGCGATTAGCCTGGAGCAGAGGGATATTAAGAAAATAACTCATTCTTTGCCAATTATAAAATCGTGATTTTTCTGAAAGAATTCAAGGCATGGTAATAACAGTAACAGATGTTTTTGGCCAAGGCAATTCGTTAGTAGGTGTGAAGTATTCATAAAAGTGTTAGGAAAATGAATAGACTCAAAATTTAAGCTAGTCGAAAAGCCTGAATTCAGTTTCTTTTATACGCATTTCAATAGTCTTCAAATGCCTCTTTTATTAAGGAAATGGTGATTTTGAAACACAATAAGGTATTTAATAAGTTTAGACAAGTTAGATTACAATTGTTGAAATACACAAATTTATTTGTGTTTCTTAATGACAAGTTTCAGGCTTTTTAAAGTTTAACAAATAATCAAAAGAAGATTAAAAAAAAATTATATGATATTTCTAGAAAGATATATCTGTTAATTTTTTAGCAAAAAAAATAATGAATGAAAAATTATTTTTAATGTTCTTCAAAAATAAAAACATTTTTTGCATTTCCAATGGCTTCTATATATCTTTTATTCTGAAAAGCAATAATTCAGTAGTACAATATAAAATATGTTGTATTGTATTGTTTAATATATGAAATTAAATAGTATGGTAAATTTTATATATTTCACTTAATTTATTAAAATTTTTCGAAAATGTAATTAAGTTCTTTAAACAAAATATACTAAATTGATTTCGAAAGATTCTTTTCACATGCAGAACTCATTCGATTAAATATATATTGTGAACCAGTTATTAAAATTAATAATTTATTTTCTGTTTCTACTAAACTATTAAAACAATAGTCCATTTTGAATTAATAAATTATAATTACCGATGTTTCATGTGAATTAATGTTCCCACAAAATTAAAAAATAAAATTCAATATATTTGCATTCACACCTTTCTGGAAAAATGACATTTGAAAGTTGTTGTGACAGAGTGTGTAGGAATCTCTCTTTTTAACAGTAAGACTTCCTGGTGGATCTTTTAAGTGTCTTGTATGTACTATAGAGCAGTATAAGTAATTCTTGCAAAAGTTCTCTCGTAATTAAGATGTAAGCATGCTCGCCGGTGGGATCGGTTTTACAAATATGGGGTGTACGTCTCTGATATTTGTGAGACCATAAGGTGAAAGAAATCAAATAGAATCTACTTATATATCCATGAGATTATAATGTCAACAAGATCAAAGAGAACAGTGAAAATTTGAGAAGATGAAGTTGTGAGATCGGGCTCGTCGCAGAATTCTTGTCTTCTCCAAAACCCTCCCTTTAAGAAAATTCGTCAAGAGGATGGGTTATCTTTCCTCCCATCTCATTGAAGTGGACACTTTCTCAGCCCATGGTCTATCACCAACCATAATGCAACAACTCATCACGTAGGTAACCCTTTTGTAATTGTTTCACCTGTGAAGGTCGAACAGACACTCGTTAATTTCAAGGTGTATCATTATCCATGACACTGACTATCTGCTGTCAGATTCCAGTAACAGGCTATTCTCATTAGAACAAAACACTAATTGCATGTAGTAGAAATATCCAAAATACTCCTTATCTGCTGTTAGATTTGAGTGATATGTTGCATTTATGCACTTTTTAAAGAATGTACACTGGTGTACAAAACTTAAGCAACAATGTAAAAATTTAGCAGATAGCCATGAAATTGCAGAAAAGTAGGTCTGGAGAACAGTACAATGAACACGTAAATCAGTAGAAACGTCATGCGTATGCAAATATCAGGAACGAAAAGTCGGAGGCGACGTGAGCGTACGCAAAAAGGCGTGATGTCTGCGCGCGCAGCTCAACAGTAGAATAAAAAGGAAGGATGGAGACGCAATTCAACATATTCGCTGCAAGTGCCAGTGAGTAAGTTCGTGAAATATGGCTAGAAGAAATAACCTTGCACGACTTCACACGTGAAAGAATGATCGGAAAGCTGGAGGAGGGGCGTAGTCTGTCCCCAGTGTAGCTGCAGAGTTCGGAATGAACAAAAGTGTCGTTTCGCGTGCTTGGAAAGTTTTCCAAACCACAAGTACAGCTGTTAGAAAGGTTGCTGGTGGCCTCCCGAGGAAGACAACTGCAGGTGATGACCGATAGGTGAAAAGAGGCCGACAGCAGTCAGCAAGCGCAATTGCTCAGCAACTCTGTACTGCAACGGGGCGACAAGTGTCGCGGTTTACTGTGGATAGACGCCTTCACAAAGTGGGCCTATTCGCCCGCTGTCTTGAACGCTGCCTCCCGTTGAAAGTTGGCCATCGACGCCACCGTTTACAGTGGTGCAGAGAGCACAAAAAATGGACAACGGATAAATGGAGTCGTGTCCTCTTTACGGATGAGAGTCGGTTCTGTGCCAGAAGCGATTCTCGACGCGTTTTGATTTGGAGAGTGGTCGGGACCCGGTTTTTATCGCAGTAACCTCAAGGAAGGACACCGTTATGGCGGTTCTGGAGTTCTTGTCTGGGGAGGCATTTTGCTGAACGGACGAACTGAATTCCATGTTTTCGGACAGAGGGTCTGTAACTGGGGATCGCTATTGGGAGGAGGTACTCCTTCCCCATGTGCGTCTGTTCCGAGGTGCCATTGGTCCAGACTTCATTGTTATGACAATGCACGGCCACATCGGACTCTTGCTGTTGAGGAGTTGCTGGAAAGTAAAGATATCACTCGAATGGTTTGGCCAGCGTACTCTCCAGATTTAAATCCCATCGAACATGTGTGGCATGTTTTGGTGAGACATTGCAGCTTGCTTACATCCTCCGGAGAACACCCAACAATTCAAACAGATGCTGATTGAGGAATGGGCACTCCTACCGAAAGAAATATTGCACCAACTGGTTCTGAGCATGCGGAGACGGAGCGAAGCAACCATTGCAGTGAGGGAGGGCATATCTCATATTAAGGAACATCTGCTTGTTGTTCTTCCTCTTGGATTGTCAATCATAAATCACGATACAATGCGTTCAATAAAGCTTGTTTTTGTTTGATTCCATACCGTATTCATTGTATTCCTTTTTCAGCGCCGATGCTTTCGTCATCCTAAACGTACATAATACTCTCCCTCATTTCTGAATGTCATGTCTCTCAGAAGATTTCTCGTGGAGTTATGGCAAAAAACCCACTGTTGCTTAAGTTTTGCACACCAGTGTACATTCCTTTCCTCTGGGAACAAAAATTATATATCTCTTTTAGTCGAAGAAATGCTACACCTTCAATGCGTATTTTTTTCCCCAGTAAAATAGGCTTTTAATATATTTCATGTTATCATGTTATAATGTTTTTGTTTTGATTTGATTGAAATCAGATTTTATAATTATGATTACAGTTTCTATAGCGAGGCATAATAATTTCGCGTCTACTCTTTGGGAAGTGGGGTGTGACCGAATAAAATAAATGATAATTAAAAATAAAATAACAATAATAAATAAATAGTAATAAATAAATAAAATAATAATATTAAGAATTAAGAAAATAATTTAAAAGCAAATAATTTTACAGATGCAGTCTATAAATAAAATCTATTCCGAGCTGATGCTATTTCGAATATTTTTAATTTAAATTTAATTCATGGAGAAATCAAACTGATTATGAAAAATATTTGAAAACGCCATGTACATATCAAATATAATTTTAAAAATAGGTTATTTCAAATGCAGCGATAGATATAATAACAACAATTAAACCATAATCTATAAGAAAAACTGAATGAAATTAGAAAATATTCAATTTAAATTTAAAGAATTATGAGATTTAATGTATTTTTGTAAATATACATTAAATCTCAAGAAACCAATAATTAAATACCAATTCAAGAAAATAATGGTTTCGAAACAGTTTATTCTATCATGTTAATTTAAGATAAATATACAAAATCAGTTAGCAAATTAAAATAAAATCTAACTCAAATTCCATCCTGCTATTCTCATTCAGAAATTCCGTCTACGAAATGGTTTACAAAATTTTGATGACAGCACACGTAAGAAATATGCTTTAAAAATTCTTGACATTGGAGTTTTGAAGAATTCTGGGGTTACTTCGCTCAAGTTTATTCAACGTAGCATTCTCGGAAATTGTGTCCTAAACTCCTGTTGAAGATTCTTTTTTTCATCCTTCGTGCGTGAACAGAAGAATAAATAAAATTCGAGAAAACTTCCATGTTAAAATTGAAGCGGAAATCGTATTACATTTGGGAACACGGAAAAAAATTATTCTGTTACGTTTTTGAAAAGAGACTTATTGTTGGAATTTCTAAGAATTCGTCAAGAACCTTTAAATAGTATGTCAGCAATGTTTCTGATCAGAATTTTTTTAGTTCGACAACACACCCAAATTGTTGTACCTTTTCTCCCTCCTTATTGAATTCCCTTGACATAAAATAAATAATGGAAATTCGAAACTGAGAAGAACGCAGGTGAAGAATACACATTTGTTGACTAAATCTTGAGCGAGCTATTTAGCAGAAAAGAACCAAGATTTATGTCTCATATTATGTAGCTAGCTGGGGAATTGAAAACAAAAATATGTAAAATAAGTAGATAATTATATTTTCTCCTATATTTACTTAGTTGTATTTCAGTATTTCAGTTAACATGAATATTTTAATAAAATATATTAATAATTGTGTTACATTATTATATTAGTTTTTAAGTTTAGATTTTTAAAAACATGAGATGAAAGATTTTGGGATTATTATGTAGATGGAAAATATGATGTTGAGAGCACTAAATTATGCACTAAATATTGAATACGAAGTCAAAATAACTGTAGGATCCTCAGAAAAAAATACAAAAAAACTAAATATAAATTGTAAATTGTTAAATAAAATTCGAAAATAAATAGCATAACAATACAATAAAAATATAATACGTATTATCGTTTTTAAATGCAATCACTTTAATCTGAGCTCTTTCACTTGTAGAATACTCTAAAAATGAACTTCATATATGTATACTTGAACGCGACATGTATACGATTAAAATCAAATATGCATAATGGATAACTACTTAAGAAGTTCAGAAAGATTATAAATTTTTTTATTGATATATGAGTCACTAGCTATCACACCGTTCATAGAAACTGAATAAAATTTCTAAGGTATTTTGAGGTTTTCGCTTAGGAATATGAAAAACAAAAGTTAAACTACAATAGTTACTGTTGCATTGATCCTGATTTCCAAAATTTCAAATGGCAACACTTAATATTTTATTGGAATACAATATCCGCAGCAAAAAATTGCAAACCTGATCTTGGAATCTGTGGCAGGAAAATTGTCGTCGATTGAAAAAGTAAAGGGAAAGGGAAAACAACCAATAAAGGCAGAGTAGAAACAGAAAGCAAAACATTTTACTGCGTTTCACAAATTTTCTACATGATCTCCTTCACATACGATGGAACTTTGCTCACGACAGATGGTGGATAGCACTGAAGCACTTAACATGGCAAGAGGAATCTGTTACCTGACGTTTGATGGCATCTTCAAGTTAAATACAGTTTGCGGATTAGATGCATACATTTTATATTTCAGGTATTCCCACAGCTAGTCCACTTGGGACCTGGTCGGCCACAGAAGTAAGAAATGGCTGGAGATGTGTTAATCAACGTTTTACGGAAGATCTCCACATTTTGCTGTTGCAAATCAGAAAGTGCATAATTAATCAATATTTCTAGATAGTGAACAGTCATTAGTAGAATCGATACGCTTGCAACCCTTCGAGAGTAATAAAAAAATAAGGACCGAGGTTGGAAATGCTTGTTATACAGCACCACACAATCACTTTTTATTTATGAAAATGAAGTAAAACCACATCATGGGGATTATCTTCTGTCCAGATCATACAGTCCTTCGAATGGACCACGTTCTTTCACAGAATGAGTAAAGGCGAATTGTTATGGTCGCCATATCGAAACAGCAATTCATTCGCGATATCTAGCCGTAGCTGGTTATCACCATCTTGCAACATATGGACATGCGGAGAATAGAGAGCACCATATTCCGGACCGTCGGGCCTGAATGGCCGAGTGGCTAGCGCTCTGGCGCTCGGTACCACAGGATGTAGGGTTCGAGTCCCGGCGGTGGCATGGTTGCTTGTAGTGGTTCGGAATCCACTTTAAAAGTAGGTCCCGGTCTAATAGGATCGTAGAGCGTTGCGGGGACATTGTTACTCTGCGCCCGTCCGTCGCTTATCTTCAAGTTACACGCGTCCCCTGGGTAATGCAAAGTGAGTACGTCTGTGCAGCGCTTGCCTTAAGGCATTCAAGACCAAGCTGTCTAAGTGTTTGCCAACTGCATTAGAAAGAAAAATATTGCGGGCCGTAAAATTCGGAAACTGCAGAACTCGTGAAACACCATGGGCACTTGCAAGAACTTCGCTTATCGTCTCATGCACTTCTGTAAAAGACTCGAGAGGATGGAAGGCGTAGGGCTGCTAACCCTACCACGTAAAAAGAAAACATATTCTGTCTCGAAATATGCCGGATAGGTAGACGGCCTTGGCCCACCATGGGACTGTCGTGGTAATGAAAAAAACTTATTTCCTTACATTAATATTTCCAATTTTCTTATTTTCCAAGTCCTTATTTGCATATTTTATCTTAATAAAGAATTTATGCAAATGAAAAAAAAAAAAAAAAAAGAAAAAGAAAATTTCCCAATTTTAAAAGACGAAAGCAAAAGGAACTTATTTGCTACTACATAAAATGAGCACGTGATTCATTAATTTTTGGCGTAAAAATGGATTTATTTCCTAAAAATAACCTAACAATATTAATGAATGCCAGCATAATAAATAGACCAAAATTTACTGTAGAAAATATTGTTTTTTTCAAATGATAATCATTTTAGGAACTACAATGCTAATTATTGTTAAAAAAAAAAAAAAAAAGGTATCATTAAATGCAATGAAATATAAAAATGCCATTTAAATGTTGTTCAAAAACACTCAGTATTCTTTGCTATTGAAAAAATAAATTTGCATTTTTTTAAATGAAAGGCGAAATATTTTTCTAATTGATGTTTTTTAACCAAGGCAAATATATATAGTAATTTAGATTTTTTTTTTTTTTTTTTGCAATTACTTAAGAAAACTATTATTTTGTTCTTTAGGAAAGAATTAATTGTTTTTACACAACATCAAATTTACTTTTTTTAATTAAACAAATCTCGAAATGGATGAAAATTCATTTCTTACATTACTCAGCTACTGATTTCTTTTGTATCTAAAAAAATTAAATGGTATTCCCAATAAATTTTTAGGAACGTATTTTTATTTTTAAATAATTTATTTCTTATTCTATTCTTCTGTAAGGTGTAAATATTTTATTTTACGAGAACTTGAATATAATATAGTTCATCTGCATATTAATTAAAACGATTTCTTAATTAATTTTCTGTAACTATTTGGTCCCTAATTCAGTAAGTAATTACTTAAAATTTTTTTTAATTTATATTTAAAATACTTCAAAGAATACAATTGCAAAATGAATAAAATGATATTTTCAAGTATTAAATTATAGTTTAACTGTTTATTTTCATATATTAAGTTTTTATATAGGTGTTTTAAACATTTAACTTAATTTATTTCATAACTAAATAATTGATATTATTATTTAATTAATAATTTTATTTAAAATCCGACAAACGGATTTAACACAACCTATTAAAATATTTTATGTCAGTTTTCATCGCAGTTAAAAATAGCTTTTTATCCCTTAATATTATTATTGTAATACTTTAATTCAGTTAAAATTTTTATTAATTTTATCTGTAAAACGCATATTTAGCATTTCTTTTTCGTTAAAAAGTTAATAACTTTTTTTGAAAGTTCGTCAACTGTAAATAAAAAGTTTAATTTATTGTTTATAGGCAATAGATAAAATTTTCAATTTAAAGCGCATGAATTATTTAAATGGGAGTGTATGCAAAAAAAAAGTAAAAAAAAAAAAAAAAAAAATATAATCGTCTTTCAAGTTAAAACATAAAATTTAGAATTTAATATAAGAATAAAACACATAACAGCAATTTAAAAATAAAAATATATAGAAATCGCAAAACGATTTTCTTTTCTTAAAAAATATCATGTTCACTTTGAAATAAAATTGTCTTTGCTTTTACTAAAATTTTCTTTTAAAATAATTTCACACTATTTAATATAATTATTATCTCGTGAAAACAGTTTAAATAACTATTATGTATAAAAAAGGCATGTGAAAAATTTAAAAATATATAATAATTAGTAATAAGAAATTAAATTAATAATAAATAGATTGTGAAAAATTTTTAAAAAAATAATAAAGCAACATGAAAATTAAAATGGTAGCAGGACACAATGTGAGTAATCAAGGAAATGTAAAAAAACCAGATTACTAAAACAATACCTATAATTTTATGTGTAATAAGAATAACAAAATTATAGGCATTTAATATTTAAATATTTCAAGTTCTATTTGAAGTCCGTAGAGGCCTCTATACATATATAAGCAAAAAAAATTCATAAGTGTCACTTTTTAATTTTTTCAAAAAATTACATTAGTTATTTAAATGGAAAAAAATTAAAAAAAATTATGCATAAGTTAAGCAGAATTTTTTTGAAGTCTTTGAACGAAATATAGGCTGAAAATTCCTGAGCCTTTCATAGTTCGAAGACCATTGAAAGGCTTCTCCAAGCTGTTTCCTTGGCTGTCAATTCCTCTAAACATCATCCAAAATTCCGACGTCCCTTTCATATGAAAGAAACCCTCTCAAAAATCTTCAAAAAGAGAGTGAGAGAAAAATCTGAATAAAATTTATGACCTTAAACCTCTTCTATTCTAAGCTTCCTATGATAAAAAATTTCCGTCCCATTTGACAAGGTTCGAAAATGGTTTGTTTTTCTAAAAAGATCCCAGAAGATCTCATTATGTGTATCCTGGATCCTTTTTCTACTTTAAAACGGATGACGTTTCTTCAAGGTAATGAACACGCCTGGGACTCTGAATGTCGAAGTTCTCCGTTTGCGAAAGCATTGAACTTTACAGGAGATATTTTCTGATTAATATTCTACTCGCGCCAAGTTCTTTTTCGCAGGTTGTAATTGTAGAACCAAATAGGCTAGATGCTTTCCAAACCTGCAGCTGAAATTTATGAAAGGAAAGTTAACTAGAGCGAACCGAGTCCCCCGCGCTCTCTATTCAAAATATTGTGTAATGGAAGCGGCTTGAAACAAAGAGAGAGCTTCCCTCTTTTTCACCTCACGACGAAAAATGTTTATTTTGTGTCGAAAAGAGGAGTCTAATGCACACAATTTTTATCAAGTTCTTTCTCACTTGTTTTCATTGTAAATTAAATTTGTAAGAGATTTGTTTGTTTAGCAAAGTGCCTTCTTTGCACTTTGTTTAAGTGAATTTTATAATATAATTGTAATAAAATACAAAGAAACTCTCCTAAATTTCATTTTTATTTAAGAATGCTTTCTATTTTATAATTTTAATAGGGTGTTTTCGCTAATCGTTAGTGATAAATTAAGAAAACGATACTAAAGGGTGACTAAAATGGATACCCTGTGTCCGGGGCTATAACCGGTGGTGGTAAAGTCAGACTTTTTCTTTATGTGCACAATGTCCTTGTGCTGCAAGTTCAAGGACATAAAGATGCTACATTCTTTTTACCCTTTATATTAGTCGATTTGTTTGAGAACACATAGGTTCTGGAACTTGGTGTGGATGTTGCTGTCGATGTATATAATATATCAACAACAACATCTATGTTGCACAACAACAGATGTTGCTGTCGATATATATTTAATATAGAACCTATGGTTTCATTCCATTCTGATAGTCAAAAAAAAGTGTCACTTCAAAACATTTACACCAAGTATTTTTGTTTTAGGGCTAATATGTTTAGAAATATCATTTCCAAGCATTAGCCATATGTAAATTTCCACTGAAAAGCATTGTACCATATTCTTGCTATAATGACTAAAAAAAATAAAACTGGTAAATCTGCTTGATGGCATTGAAAAACGTTTGTAAACAATAAAATGTTTCGAATAAAAATAATTTAAATTATTTTTTTAAATATTAATAATAAATGCACATTTTTATTAAGTCTATGCAATATTTGATGACAACTTCTTTGAGAATGGTTAAAATGCTTTAAAATCTCCCTATAAAAAAACGTAATTTTTTTATAGGCATTTTAAATTTTCTAAACTAAAGGTGCCAAATGGTTAAAAATGAAAAACTATATATTTGTTTTTAACTGCACCAAATTTACTAATGAGCTTTTTTTTTTTTTTTTTTTACTATAAAAGAAATATTTTCTAAGTGTGGCCAGTAGAAGCTGCCTACATGGAGTTTCGACTGTAAACTAGATCGATTACCCCGAAGAGTCGTATATATGGAATAGATTTTATTCTCTAATTCTTTCAAGGTCAGAAGTAAGACTTTTTGTCTATGGATTATACCTGGCAAATACATATGAACTTTGGAAAACTATTGTCATCGATCAGATATAAAAAAAAAAACGAAGGTATAAAAAAAAGCGAAGTTTCATATTTTGAAATGTTTGCCTTCTGAAAAGTAAGTACTAGAGGAATAACTACATTCATTTTAAGTTATAAAACTTAAATTCATAACTCAAGAAAAAAAAAAAAAGACAGCTCATTTCCAACTTTTTATTAGGGTAATGTAAATAAAAGTAGGATTTACACCTTCCTCCGCTTTACAAGTTTCTTTACATGACAGCAGCGATATACCGAAATTGAATTCTCTGAAAGAAAAAGCTCATGTGATGGGTTGTGAAACCACTTCTTTCCTTTAAAGTATGCCTAAAAATTAAACGCGCGGTATAAGGCAAAAGACCAAAGGCCAACCTTTTCATTTTTACGATGTTACGTGTTGCTACAACAAACAAGGTAGCATTTTTTCGAGCAGTTAATTAAGTTTAAGTTGGAAGAATAAATAAAAAGTTTTTGAAAAATAATTGGTCTTACTTTTTGGTCACAGTGGTATTAATTAAAACGATTTTTTTTATTTAAGTTTTCTCTAACCATTCAGTGCCAAATTCTAAAAATAATTTAATTGATTTTTAATAAAAAAATACAACTTTTTAACTGTTTTATTTTTTTTACATATTATGCTTTTTACATTGATGTTTTCTATATTTAACTTGATTTATTTTATAGCGAAATAAAGTTATATAGTTAGTATTATTATTTAATTAATAATTTTATTAAAAACACCACAAATTGATTGTAAATAACGTAGTAATAACGTAGTAGTGAATCATTTAAATAGCGGTGGAAGAAAATAAAACTAAAAAAAAAAAAATATAATTGCCTGAGATAGTATATAGGCGATTCATAAAATTTAGAACTTAATGTAAGAACAAAACGCATAACAACAATCTAAGAAAATAAAAAAAAAAATATATATAGAATATCAAATAATTTTCTTTTCTTGAAAAATCCCATTTTCATTTTTAAATAAAATTGTTTTTGATTTCACCAGACTTTTTTAGAATAACTTTACATTATTTAATGTAATTTTCAGCTCTTGAAAGATATTTAAATGAATATTATGTATTTAAAAACTAGTGAAAAATTGAAAAATACATAATTATTAGCTCATGAATGAAATTAAAAATAAATAAACCAATAGCTTGTGAAAATATTAAAAGAAAAATAATAAATCAATAAAAATTTTTAATGTAATTTTTAATGTAAAACACACAATAAAGGGATCAAGAACATGAAAACACACGATCTCCAAAACAATACCTTAATTTTATGAGTAATAAGGAATTTCAAAATATAGTCATTCAATATTTAAATAATTCAATTTTAATTTGATGGCCACAGGGGCCTCGACATATATTATATGCAAAACAAAAAAAAAATGTCCTTTTTTAGATTAAAAAAAAAAAATTGATATTGCTCTCCTCAAAACCTATGCATAAGGTAAGCAGTTTTTTTCTTGAAGTCTTTGAACGAAATATAGGCCGAAAATTCCTGAGTCTTTCACAGTTCGAAGACCATTGAAAGGCTTCTCCAAGCTGTCTCCTTGGCTGTCAATTCCTCTAAACACCATCCAAAATTCCGAACGTCCCTTTCATATGAAAGAAACCCTCTCAAAAAATCTTCAAGAAAAGAGTGAAAAAAATAATAAAGTTTATGATCTTCAAACTCTTTTATTCTTAGCTTCATACGATATAAAAAAAAAAAAAAAAATCCATCCCATTTGACAAGACTCAACAAAATTTATCTTTCTAAAGAGATCCCTCAAGATCTTATTATGTGAATCATGGATCCATTTTCTACTTTAAAACGGATGACGTTTCTTTGATGTAATTTACGAGCACGTCGGGGACTCTGAATGTCGAAGCTCTCCGCATGCGAAAGCACTGAACTTTACAGGATATATTTTCTGATTAATATTCTACTCGCACAAGTTCTTTTTCGCAGGTTGTGATTGTAGAAGCAGAGAGGCTAGATGCTCTCCAAAACCTGCAGTCGAAATTTATGAAAAGAAATTTAACTAGAGCGAATCAAGTCCCCATGCGTTCTGCATTCAAAATATTGTGCTATGGAAGCGACTTGAAACAAAGAGAGCTTCCCCCTTTCAAACTCTCAACGAAAAGGGTTTAGTTTTGAGTACAAAAGAGGAGTCTAATGCACACAATTTCTATCAAGTTCTTTCTCATTTGTTTTCCTGCAAATTAAATTTGTAAGAGATTTATTTGTTTATCAAAGTGCCTTCCTTGCACTTTGTTTAAGCAGGAGCGAATTTTGTTACCTAATTTTAATATAATTCTAAGATACTTTAACAAATTGCATTTTTTATAGAATACATTCTATTTCATAATTTTAGTATTGTATTTTCTTCAATCGTATATAATATTAAAAGCGATTACACTCATCAAGACAACTTATATACACATTTTTTTTTCTGTGGCCGTGTAGGTCCGGGTTAGAATAGCAACAAAATTTGCTTGAATGCATTGAAAAACATTTATAAATTAAATTAATTGACATTTTTATTTAAATAACAATGACATTTTAAATTTTATGAAAAAGACACCAAACAGTTAAAAATAAATATTTATATATTTTTTAAAAGTGCATCAAATTTATTGATGAGCTTTGATTTAAACCATAAAGAGACTTTTGATTTAAACCTTTTTTTACCATAGAAGAAATAGTGTCAAGTGTGTCCAGTAAAAGCTGCCTTTATTGAGGTTCGGCTGTAAACTATATCGATTATTCTTAAGAGTAGTGTCTATGTAATCGCCTTATTTCTATTTCTTTCAAGGTCAAAGTAAGACTTGCCTGCCTATTGATATATTCTTGGCAAATTCATGTAAACTTTCAGCTCAGCTTGCTAGCAGTGCATCAACTAATACACAAAACTAATTCGTCATCGAGCTCCAAGCCTCAAGTATATATATATATATAAAGACAAATTAGTTCTTATTTTAAAATGTTTGCCTCCAGCAAAGTAAATACTCAAGGAACAACTACATTCTTTTTAAGTTATAAAAATCAAATTCAGAACTCAAGAAAAAGAGACATTTCATTTCCAACTCTTTATTAGGGTAATGTAAACAAAAGTAGGATTTATTTCTTCCTACGCTTACAAGCTTTTTGCATGACAGCTGAGATACACAGAAATTAAATTCTCTGAAAGAAGAAGCTTCTGTGATGCGTTGCGAAACTGCTTCTTTCCCTACAAGTATGCCTAAAAATTAAACGTGCAGTATCAGGCCAAAAGACCAAAGGCCAACTTTCTTACTCTTACAATGTTACGTTTTACGTCTTGCTACAGCAAACAAGGTAGCATTTTTCGAGCAGTTAATTAAGTTAGTCATGCTTCCACGTCGTAAACGAAATTTTTGTAGCAGCAACGGACACAAGAAGGAAAACCGAGAAAGACAAGATTGATCTTCTTCCTTTTTTTCTAATTACGACAAGAGGACATAATTTTGATTAGAGAATTAAAAACTCTCTTTTCTTTGAAACAAATCAAATTACATCCTCGTCCAGAAAAGTAATTGTTTTTTTCTTGATGTATATTTCAGTTTCAAATTAGTGATGACAAGTTCATAAAGAAGACAGTTCTTTCTATCTTTGAATGTCACGTTTTAAACATATTACGGAATCAAGGATACGAGCACACAAGTATTTCCAGAGTGTATCCTTCTCGCCATACAATATACATATGTATATATTCTTTTTATTTACAGCAGTAATTTCCTATAAGTAATCTGGAACATCTGTAAGTAATACCATTTAATCAGCGGGTAATTCAAGCCTGTTGTTTGACATTCTAGCGAACAGCATTTGAGCCAAGTATTTCTTTTAGATTTTTTTAATTATTGTGTTCGTCAAATGATTTATATTATCGAATTAGAAAAACAATTTATCAAATGGTTATTTAAATAGGCATTTAAATAAAATAAAAACATTTTGATTATTTTGTATATTTTTTATCAATAGGATTTTAAAAAAATAATTAATTGAATAGTTAAAGAAATATTTATATATATCGATGTAATAATCGGAAATTTTAGATTTTATACTATATCCAACATATTATTGGACAGAGGATAACCATTTTTAATGCTTAGCTAAAATTGAAGATATCATATTAATGAACATTAATTGAACAATAAAATAATAAAAGGGATATCATTAGAAGAAACATTTAATATTTTTATAATATATATGTTGAAACACATAACGCAGTTGTATAATTTAGTAGTAAGAATTTTGTTTTACAGATAAAGAACTGAAATCATTTTTCTCATCCTTCAAAATTAATGCAAAATAAAAAGAAAATTCTAAATACAATAAAACCTTTTTATTATTAACTTGAATATATTGTCCATTATTAAATTTGTGAACGGAGTGCTTTAATACCATCACATATTAGACAGTTTAAATTATATTTATGTCACTAAGGATTTAACTTGTTTAAACAGCAATTGAAGGCAAATAAAACAATCAATTTTAAATTCAGAACACGCTATTTATTTTCCAAAAACCACACTACTATCATTTCTTCAATTTATCACTCCCTTCTCTGTAGTAGTAGTATCGTGCTATCAAATGCAGTGAACTGTTAATTTTCACCAACCACAGCTTCCAATAAACAAAACATGTAAACAAAAGCGAACATGTCACGGTTGCCTAACAAGTGAATGGCTTCCAGAAGCGGCGCTGATTAATTGCAGGAATGTGTAAGACACCGCAGGTCTCTTCATTTTCCAAACTGCTCTGGAGAAAGTATTGATTACGACACGCGTTAGCAACAAGGATCACGAGGAATTTAAATTAATTCCAATTGTTAAGAGTTGCATTTAACTTATCTACTCCTCTTCCTATGAATTAAGTATCTTTTAAGTGGGCCGGGGCCATTTGATCCTTACAATTCTTTACTGAAATTTCCAGTGTCTGAACAAAACAATCTTTCAACTTTTTGTTTTCTTAAAAGTTTTCTTAAAAGATTTAACTTATCTACTTATCGGCATTTAGTGATATTTTCCATATTATCTTTTTTTTTTTTTTAAAAGTATTTTGAAATAATAATAAGTGTAATGAAAAACAACAACAAAATAATAATAATCAATAAATACATTAAAAAGGATGATTCCAGTGCTTCATTTCATGCCGTCACCAAGCAATTATCAGTTACAAAACAAATAAATAAATAAATAAAATAAAATAAAATTCAAAAAAGGCTTCCTTGCTGCTGTAAGCCAGTTATTTTTAAAAATTCAGAATTAAAAATTAATATTGAATAAATTATACAGTATGCATACAGACCTATTTATAAGTCTTCTTCGTTGCATTGGCAATACAGCCCAATTGTACGAAAACCACTGACGGATTTCGAGAGGGTTTTCATTTAACAGGGTGGGTTGTCCGACTTACTGCCAATGCTCTACAGTCATATTAGAGTGGATTCGAACCACTACAAACACATATAGCACCGCCAGGACTAGAAACCGAAACATGGGGTACCGAGCACCAGAGCGCTAATCACTCAGCCACCAGGCCCTATTTATAAGTGTATTATATCCGTGTAAATGTGTATTTTATTTTTTGTTATGCCAGAATGTATTATTCTTTTCTTTTATTTCAATAGATTAATCCATTTTTTAATAATATTTTCTTTACGATATGCTCTTGGCCCTAATATATTGCTATATCATTATCTCCCCACAAGTTGAGAATCGCTGTTGCATCAATTTCTCGTAAATTATATATCTAATGAAGAATTTTATTTAATTTAGTATTTAGAATTACAACCTCGAATTTGACGATAAATAGAACAATTATTAACGAGGCTATCAAAATAAATTTACGCAATATATTCCTTATAAACTAATGCATATTCTACAATGTATACTGTGAATTTTCGACAGAACCTGAATTCCCCCCCCTCCCCTTCCCCCCAAAAAATTAGATGACAAACTTAAGAAAAAAAAAAATGATCTAAAATAATTATTTAACTCTGGCACTTTAATTTTTCAACAGATTGTTTATTTAGGAAAAAAAGAGGGTAATGAAAATGTACGACATAACTTTTCATTTTATAGTATGAAAACTGTCGCTTTAACAAACCAGTCGTAAATTTATTTAGTTTTTGAGCAAACTTTACACTGTTCACCGATGCCTGACAAAACACGTAATTATTAGCTTATTGCTTTATCTAAACCCATACACCCCAAAATCAGACTAAAAATATTAATTCAACCCCCACAGTGATAAATCGCGCGTCCTAGTACCAATTACCAGCCCCTATTCAATATTCATCTAAAGCGACAGAGACGAACACCACGTATTAATCAAATCCCTTATCAACAGAACACAGTCATGTGGAAATGTTCTTCGAGAAATCCATTATGATATGCAAAATTTTAATTAATGAATGGATCTAACATGTGATAAAAGTTCCGTCTTACATGGAGTCAATTGCTTGCGATTAGCCTGGAGCAGAGGAATATCAAGAAAATAACTCATTCTTTGCCAATTATAAAATCGTGATTTTTCTGAAAGAATTTCATGCATGGTAATAACAGTAACAGATGTTTTTGCGCCAGGCAATTCGTTAGTAGGTGTGAGCTATTCAGGAATGTGTTAAAAAATGAATATGATGACAGTCTGAGCTTGTTGAAAAGCCTGCATGCAGTTTCTTTTATATGCATTTCAATAGTCTTCAAATGCCCTTTTTATTAAGTGAATGGTGATTTTAAAGCACAATAGGGCATTTATTAATTTTAGACATGTTAGATTGCAATTGTTGAAAGGCGGAATTATATTTTTGTTTCTTAATGACAAGTTTCGGGTTTTTTAAAGATTAAGTTATAAATAAGAGATTTTTTAAAAAATGTAATTTGATATTTCTCGAAATATACATTTGCTAACTTTTTAATAAAAAATATTAATGAAAAATTATTTTTAATATTCTTCAAAAAATAAAACCCATTTTTGCATTCAAATAGTGTTTGATATATCTTTTATTCAGAAAATTAATAATTCAGAAACACAATATAAAATTTTAGACAACGATTGACATAATAATAATAACGTAACCACAAAATTGAGTAAAATTAGAAAATGTTCGATTTATTTTTAAAGAATCAAGATATTGAATATATTTTGTAAACTTTTGAAAAATTAATATAAAAATCCAAATTCAGGAAAATGATTTTTAAAGAATTTGTTTTATCATGTTAATTTAAGACAAACATACAAACAATCCGTTAGCAAATTTAAATATAATATAACTGAACTCTATTATTTCATCCTGCCATTCTCATTCTGAAATTTCATCTACAAAATGGTTTAAAAAACTTTGATGACAGCACACGTAAGAAATATGTGCTTTAAAAATTATTGACAATGAAGTTTTAAAGAGATCTGGGGTTACTTCACTCCAGGTTTATTCAACATGGCCTTCTCGGAAACTGTGTCCTAAACTCTTGTTGAATTTTATTTTTTTTTTTTTTCATCTTTTGTGAACAGAAGAATAAATAAATTCCGAGAACACTTTCATGGGAAAATTGAAGTGAAATCTTATTACATTTGGGAACACGAAAAAAAATTATCCTGTTATGTTTTGAAAAGACTTATTATTAGAATTTCTAAGAGTTCGTCTAAGAACCTTTAAATATTATGGAGGCAATGTTTCTGATCCGAATTTTTCAGTTCGACAACACACCCAAATTGTGGTACCTTTTTTCCTCTTCTTATTGAATTCCCCGGCGTAAAATAAATAATGGAAATTCGAAAGTGGGAAGAACACTGGTGAAGAATACACATTTGTGTTACTAAATCTTGAGAGAGCCATTTGGCAGAAAAGAACCAAGATTTGTGTCCAGTGAAATTGAAAAAAAAAATATGCATAATAAATTGATAATTACTTTTCCCATTATATTCACTTAGTTGTATTTCAGTAAATACGAATATATAAATATGAAATAAATTAATAATTGTGTTGTATTAATCTGTTATTTTTTTTTTAGAATATATTTTTAAGAAATAGTGATGAAAGATTTTGAGACTATTGCAAAGAGATAAAAATATGTCGTTTACGGCACTAAAATTACAGTAGTCGGTTAATATTCAAAATAACTCAATGTGTCTCAAAAAGAAAAAAACTATCTAAATATAAGTCGTAAATTGTTAAATAAAATACTAAAATAGCTAGTAAAACAATAGAAGAGAAATATTTAAAATAATATAATGTATTTTGTTTTCAAAAGTGGTCTTCTTTAATCTGAGTTCGTTCACAAGTAGAATATTATGGGAAACCTCATGCCCCTCTTGTGAGAGAAAGAAATGTACACCATGGCAGAGTGCATTTATTTTCAAAATAAAAGAGTTGAGTCTTTTACAGTCCACTGAGAGTATGTGTTTTTATTTTTGTGACTATTACCATTCTCGAAAGAGTATCTAAATTGTTAGAAATAATCAAATTGCTGTTATTTTCAATATTTATGAAAATAAGTAGTTTTGTTGCTTTAGCAGATGATTTTGAGTCAAGTGTTATTACGATTGCTAAATATAAAAAGAATAAATTCTTCTCGATCCTATACAAAAGTCTAAAAAATATTTATCTTCACTGGAAACTAACTGTTGCTCTTACAGGCTACATAAAATAACATAAACACTCACCGTCTTTTCTGAACATGAGAGTACCATTCTAAGAAACCACAAGCTGCTATTCTTTTCAATATTTACGATAATAGTTTTGTTGCTTTAGCAGATGAATTTTGAGTCAATTTTACTAAGATTTCTAAAAATAAAAGCATAAATTCTTCTCTATCCGATACAAAAAGTGCTAAAAAAATAACAGTATGTTTCTGCACAGGAAACTAATTCTTGCTCCTACAGGCTACATAAAATAAAATAAACACTCACCGTCTTTTCTGGACAAGAGAGTAACCATTCTAAGATGCCACCTAAACCTAGATTCCCCGGACGAAATAAAAGGATTGTAAGTTCCTGAGATGTCCCAATAAGAAAATGGCCCTCTCTCTTCTTTTGTGAGTGGGTAGACATTAAAAAGCCCTCCATCGCCACTGGCTTCTTACGATCCTCTGCCCCATTTATTTCTTCCTCCTGTCTGCAAAAAGGTTTCTCCCGTTTGGCAGAGGTGGCATTCCTTTTATTACCTGATGGGCCCATCATGATGTAGTTAGCCTTTTAGAAATTGAAAGGATTACTATGAGTGGAATCTTTATCTAGTCTAGTGCTCTGTTTAATGCAGAGTTTAGCAAATGGTGTCTCTCTAAGCAGTATTTAACAAAGCATATTTCTTGATCATTTTTGTCTTATCGTTATCTCAAAGTTACATCGTTTAATTTTTGTAAATGGTGTTACAAACTATACCATTACAATATACTGAAATTACACCGTTATTACAAAATTTATACTTAACTATTGATGGTATTAACAAGTGGTTAATATATCATACTATAAATAGCTTTTTAAAAATGAAAAGATTCTCATGAGTGGAATCTTTATCTAGATTTGATCACTGGTGGGTTTGATGCAACGTTTAAGGAAGCATATTTTTTTTTTTGAAGTTGCATCATTTTGTTTTTTCAACAATACTGTTACGAAATTCTTTGCAAATACACCATTATTATTAAATGTTATACATTATTGATTGATGTTATCACGTGATGAATATATCGTACTATAATTAGATCTTTAGGAGTGAAAGGATTACCATTAGTGGAATTTTTATCTAGATCAGATCCTGGGTAGGTTTGTTTGATGCAATGTTTAAAAAACCTATTTTTTAAAGTTGCATTATTTTATTTTTCATGAATGGTGTTATATGTAATTAATAATGGATTTCATAATGATTATTGCTGTTATTAATATGTGAGGAATACTTCACGATGCAATTAGCTTTTTATGAGTGAATGGGTTATCATGAGTAGAATCTTTATCTATGTCTGCACACTACATTATAAGGATTTTTAATAAGAAATAATGACGGACCTGTTAATTAAACAATTTATAAATGGCACTTTGAGTTGGTTATTGGTTGATCTCGAAACAGTATTTAAATAGTTGGAAATAAACAAGTTGTTGTTCTTTTCAATATTTATGATGAGAGTTTTGTTACTTCATTAGATGATATTTGAGTCAAGTGTTGCTACGATTTCTAAAAAAAAAGGATACATTCCTCTCGATCCTGTACAAAAAATCCTAAACAAATAACAGCATTTATTTGCACAGGAAAGTAATTCTTGCTCCTACAGGCTACATAAAATAAAATAAACACTCACCTTCTTTCTAGACAAGAGAGTAACCATTCTAAGAAGCCACCTAAACCTAGCTTCCCCGGGCGAAATAAAAGGATTGTCAGTTCTTGAGATGTCCCAATAAGAAAATGGCCCTCTTTCTTCTTTTTGTGAGAGGGCAGACATTAAAGAAACCCTCCATCGCCACTGGCTCCTTACGATCCTGTGCACCATTTATTTCTTCTGCCTGTCTGCAAAAGGTTTCTCTCGTTTGGCAGAGGTTGCATTCCTTTTTTACGTGATGGGTCCATCATGGTGTAATCAGCCTTTTAGAAGTGAAAGGATTACTATGAGTGGAATCTTTATCTAGTCCAGTGCTCTGTTTAATGCAGAGTTTAGCAAATGGTTTCTCGTCAAACAGTGCTTTACAAAATATATTATTGAAGCTGCATCATTTGGTCTTTAATGAATGATATTACGAAATTCCTTCCAAATGCACCATTATATTATATTTAACTATTGATGCATTAATTGTATATGTGATACTATAATTAGCTTTTAGGAATGAAAGGAGTGGAATCTTTATCTGGACCAGATCATTGGTAGGCTTGTTTGCTGCAATGTTTAAAAAAAGCATATTTTGGAAGTTGCATTGTTTAGTTTTTCGTGAATGGTGTCACGAAATTACTTGCAAATACATCATTATTATTGAATTTTATACTTAACTACTGATGTTATTAATGGGATGGATATATGAAATATGATGATATATGAAATTATAATTAGCGTTTTAGGAGTATTAGGATTGCCATGAGTAGAATTTTTATCAAGACCAGATCATTGGTAGGTTTGTTTGATGCAATGCTTAAAAAATATATTTTTTGAAGTTGAATTATTTTATTTTTCATGAATGGTGTTACGAAATTCCTTGAAAATCAGCAAGGATGTCATTAATACGGGATGCATATATGATATTTTAATTAACTTTTCAGGAGTGAAATGATTGCGATGAATAGTATCCTTATCTAGATCAGATCGTTGGTAGGTATGTTTGATGCAATGTTTAAAAAAGCATATTGAGGTTGCATCTTTTTTGTTTTTTATGACTGATAATGGTGTTATGAAATTCTTTCAAATACACCAATATTATTGTATTTTGTACTTAACTATTTGATGTTTTAATAAGGGCTGAATATATCATACTATAATGAGTTTTTAGGAGTGAAAGTATTGTCATGAGTGGAATCAAACAAACTTACTAATGATCTGGTGGAAACAAACTTACTAATGATCTGGTCTAGATAAAGATCTAGACCAGATCATTAGTAAGTTTGTTTGATGCGTTTAAAAAGCAGAAAATCCATAAAGCCAATTTAACCATTAAAATTATCATTGCTGTCTCATTTTTGATTTTCATGAATAGAGTAAAAGATTTTCCTTTTAAATTAATAATTGTCTATTTGTCTATTGTCTTTTTTTATTCAAATAAAATTTTAATAATTATTCATTGTTGTAATTGTTTTCCTTAATCTATTTATCACATAAAATACTTTTGTTGGAAATAAGTAACCAAAAATCCTAAGCACAAATGTCTTTTGGGGTATTATTTCCATAGTAGTATGTGCAAGGACTTATTAGATTATGTAGTGTTATAACCTCAAATTTGGTGGTGTTGATATAAATAAAGTATTTGACGATATTGTTAATGACTTTTCTTGAATTAACAGGAAGAGATCAAGAAATTTATTCGCTCCTTACGTACCAATCTAAAAAAATTCCAAAAATCTTTCCTCATTCAATGAATCTTATGGAAGATACCTTAAAATCGAAATTATTATTTTAATCTCTATTTTTGTGCAGTGTGCTTGTATACATTTTTCAGTTGGACAAGCGACTCATTGCGCTTATTTTTTGTTAATTTCTGTATTGCTTGTTTTTGTCAAACGTCATAGTCTCTATAAGACTCTGTATTTGTAAAAAAACTGGGTTTTGAATTGCTTAAAAGTCCATACATAATTCAAATCTTAGATTTAGTTATATAATTCCTGAAAAATTACTTAACTTGGGACATTTCTCCCAGTGTTGTAATTACTATATATTAAAATCTTTATTTGATTATTTATTTATTTAGTTTTTTTTTTTGCTGATAAAAGCAGATTTTATTTTATATATTTGTTTTTATTTGCCAAGTGCTAAGCTAAAGACTTATTATAATTATTGACTAAAGACTGATTATTGACTTATTAAAGACATTATAATTGTAACTACTATATATTAAAATCTTTTATTTGCTTATTTATTTATTTTTTTTTTTTGCTGATAAAAGCAGATTTGTTTTTACATATTTGTTTTTATTTGCCAAGTGCTAAGCTAAAGACTGATTATAATTATTATGAACAGCAAAGTAACATTTTTTTATAAATAATAAACATTTAAATAAAAATGAAAAGTATATCTCAGAAAACTTCGGTTTTACAAAATGCTACTAGAAAGAGCAATTTTAATTGTTAGTAAATTGTTTTGTAAATTGTTCTGAAAATGTATTGAAATATTATTTGATCTTTTAAAATTTATCTATTTCTCATAACGTTTGGTGATTATTATTATGTATTTCCTTTTAAAATTTTGTAGAATTTAATGTAACTGCAACAGAACATTCTTTCACTTATCTATATCATAAAACCATATTTTTAAGAAAGTTCCAGTTCCATCATTTTTTATTGCATCGCTCAAAAGTCCATCTTAAAATACATTGCCAGGCATTAACATTTAGATGGACTTCTGCTGTTTTTCGTTTCAAATATCACGTCATAAACTACTCCATAAATCAGTCGCTTAAAACAAGTTCAAGTTTGAGAAATACATAACAATAAAATGCTTGTGAATTGTGCGCAGATAAATGAAGTCTGGCAATTGAGTTATTACGGTGTCATCAAAAATTCTTGTCACACAATCGATGTACTACAATATTGGACTTTCCCGAATAAATGCTGGTCGAATCTAAAGAGTTCGAAATTGGGCCATAAATCAAGAAGCTCCCATTCAGCCAGTGCCCAGAACATTGCCATTTTGCCCTTTTGGATTCACATTAAAAGCCAATAAAAATGGCAATTCTCACATTGCTGTAAGCGGTTCCCAGAAATGTGCTGGGATGCAACAATTTACAGTCGTCACAATGAATGGTCTCTTGTGTGGAACTATTCGTGCTTTATGTTTGTTGTTTGCAAACTGCTAAATGCTATAAAGCTATTTTGTTTAAAACAGTTCTTGGAAGGATTTTGCTCTAAGATACTGAGACAGTATTGTAGAATGTTTATGTTATATAAATGCCAATAGATGAGACCCATCAATTTTTTGGTTACAGAAAATAAAATATTTTGGTTTTGGTAAAATTTTGTTAAGAAAAATGTTGTATATGTGGATTCTGTCAAAATGTCTGTTCAACATTTTTCCTAACAAAATTTTACCAATTTTACCAAATTTAAAGGTTTCAGATTTTAAATAGCTCGCCTTATATAATATAAATAGTTAAAAAAAACCAATCATTCTAATCCAAGAATTCAGAATGTTTTTTTCTTACTTATAGTATTTTTTTAAAAAAAATAGGATAATGCTAGATTGTTAAACAAATTAAAAATTTATTCTGTATATTTTCTACCTTATTTTTTTTTTGCAATAATATTTTTACTTAAATGACGATTTCAATCAGTTTTTCAGACTATCACAATCTGATGGAGAGAAAATCTGCACTGAAAGACACTGAAACACATTTTTAATTAATTTGAAAGATCATAAAATTTCCATAATTTTTGATTACGAATTTTTAGAAATAAATAATAAATTTCGGTGGAAAAATAAACTGAAAGTGCATAAGCAATGCTTATTCACTTTTAGTTTATTTTTCCTATACATTTATATAATATTATATTAAACTATTACGTAGAATAGGTTTTTCTAAATTCTGCAATGTTACAAACGGAGGAAGAAAACTTATAAAATATGATTCAAGAATGGGATGTATTACATAAATATTACGTAAATAAATGAAAGACTTACACAAAGTCAATTCCATTTATTTATTTAGTAAAAAACAATATCACAATTCAATCATTAATTATAATAGTATACCTTGAAATACTACTGTGTCCACAAAGTAAGACCAATTTTCAATTCAAAATTCCCGGGGCTTACTGAATTCCAATCAAAATATTCATTAGTGTTTGAATTACGTTTGACTTTGTGAGACCTCAAACTGATGCTGGCGATTTTTGAAATGTCTGAATTAATTGAGCAACGAACTTGCATTCAATTTTGTTTGAGGAAACGCATACAATGTTGCAGAAGGCATTCGGTGAGCATTCCTATATCGGAAAGAAATGTTTAGAAGTGGTATAAACAGTTCAAAGAAGGTAGAGAACGCGTGGAAGACGAAGAACCCTCTGGTCGACCCTCAACCGACGAAGCTCACGTCCAAAACATTAAAGATTTGGTGCTTGCAAACCGTCGATTTACAATTAGAGACCTTGATGATGATGTTGGAATTTCAAAAGGATCGGTCAATTCCATTTTGGGCCACAAACTCGTCAAATATCGATTGATACCGAAAACACCAGATGCGCCAACTCACATTGTATTGACTCTTTGTGACTTTGTCGCCAAAAATGAAAGTCATATCGTTCCACAACAGCCGTATTCATACCTTGCGACTTCTGGCTATTCCATAAACTCAAAAGATCACTCCGGGGATACCGTTTTGAGTCGATTGAAGAGATACAACATGAATTGACGTGCACTTTGAAAGCCATTTTGTGCCGATAACTTTTTAGCATGCGTTGAGGATTGGGAAAAATGTTGGTATAAGTGCATTGTGTCCGGAGGGGATTACTTTTTTAATGCGAAAAATAAATTTGGAAGAATAAATAAAGAGTTTTTGGAAAAAAATAATGGTTATTACTTTTTGAGTACAGTAGTATATGCGCATTCCTCTATTGAAGAGTACACGAAATATATAAACTGTGATTGACTATTATATTTTTAACAATATGCAGAATTTCTGAACAACAAGAAGACTCCTTAAGAAAAACTTCAGCGGATCTAGACCCTGAGCAAGACCAAGAATTAGATGGGGAGATCCAGTCGAGGACGATTTGAAGATACTCAGTATTACTAATTGGAAACAAAGGGCAACTAGTTATGTGGAATGGAAAAAATCTTGAAAGAAGTCAGGGCCCTTCAAGGGCTATAGTAACAATGATGATGGTGATGATGCAGAATTTAAAATTCACATTCAAACGCCAATCACAAATTTCTTACATTCAATGACGTTAATATTAACTCACTCATTTACTCGGAATTTTAAAACGAATATAAAGTTTTAAATTAAGGTCGAGGGAAATAAAAAGAAGTTATATATTAAATTTAATTTCTTTAAGAAATATTCAAATAAAATTTAAATATTAAAGTTAAAGCTTTTAACGATTCAAAAACATTACACTATCAATTTAGCGGTTACGAATTAAACTAATTAAAACAGGTAAACTTCAACAGTATCATTTCCGAGCGAGTTTGTAACACTTATTTGCACATTGCACACCAAAATTACGCTAATGCCTTTTTTGAAAGCACCAAGACCTGCATTGAAATTACATGTCAAAAATATTGTTTAAAGCATAATTATGATTTTTATAAAGTTTTAAAGTGAAAACACACAACTAAAGTAAATCATTCAAAATGATATGTAAATGGAAACATCTCAAAATTTGCAGCAGAACACGACCTTGATCCACTTTGGGCTGTTGCAGAAATGAAGATATATATATATATATATATATATATATATATATATATATATATATATATTTAAAGAGTTTTATGTACTACATAGCTATATATATAACATTCTTTTAAATGATAAAAAAATCACAATATAATTTTTTTTAAAAATATTCTATTAAATAGTAAATTATATAAATATGTTATTAAAGTATTTTTCTAGTTTTCGTGCATGTATTTTTACTTGCGCATAAGAAGAATAATTATAAAAAACATTTACAGATTTCAACATGTTGAAAAATTATTTTCAATATTAATTAATAGGAATTTAACAACCCATCATGTTCTAGATATTAGTTTCAATATTTTAATTGCCACGAAAACTTGCATTTAATTTAATTTATTTTTCTCTGAATCTACCGATTATAAATGCATTAGAGCTTCTCACAAATGCATTAACGTACAAAAATGTTATAATCCTTTCAAAATATCATTCATTCGAATAAATTTCTTTTTGAAAGAAATCCTGTTCTTACCTAGTCTGTTTGAACTCAGATTTTCGCAGTCATTTTCCTTTTAAAACAATTAAATGTAACAATAAAACATAAATTAAAAAGATTACATTAAAAAACTCATAAAGTAGCTTTTAAAATCTTATAAATGGCATTTACATTTTAAATTTTCTTTTTCTGAAAGAAGTATTTCTATTTTCTGATAATATGATCCACTAATTAAAAATTTAGATTAGTTCTTAATTTATCATAATCATTTCTCAAATTTATTTCGCAATTAAAATGATACATCGTATTGTTCATTTAATGCATTTTTAAAATGTTTTATTCGCCATTAAATTTACATAATGGGATTAATATTTTTCAGAAACTATTATACAATTCTTAACAAATAATAATTCTTAATAACTGATTTGATTTTAGGTTTTATTATAATGTCGAATCTATAAATATTTGTTTTTAAAATAAAATAAAATTTATCTTTTGGCATTTAAATTATACATTGCGTATTTAAATACGAAAGTATTTATCCAAATACATTTTACTTAGAAAAATACTAGAAATACAGACATTTAAAGTATAATTATACGCTTTGAATACACATTTTGTATGTCAAAATGAAATTTTTGTAAAATTTTTTTTTCTTGTTATTTTAGTATTAATATTTAATAAATATTATAATATTTTTAAATTTAAATATTACTGATATTAAATAAATTATTTTTAATAACTGGTTTTTTTTATAGGTTATTATAATGTAGTATCTAATCTATAAATATTTGTTTTTAAAATACAATAAAATTTACATTTTGACATTTAAATTATACATTGCATATTAAAATACGAAAGTATTTATCCAAATACATTTTACTTAGAAAAATACTATAAATACAGACATTTAAAGTATAATTATACGTTTTTGAATACACATTTTGTATGTCAAAATGTAATTGTTGTAAAATTATATTCTTGTTATTTTAGTATTAATATTTAATAAATATTATAATATTTTTAAATTTAAATGTTACTGATGTTAAATAAATTATTTTTAATAACTGGTTCTTATAGGTTATTATAATGTAGTATCTAATCTATAAATATTTGTTTTTAAAATAAAATAAAATTTACCTTTTGACATTTAAATTATACATTGCATATTAAAATACGAAAGTATTTATCCAAATACATTTTACTTAGAAAAATAATATAAATACAGACATTTAAAGTATTTATACACTTTGAATACACATTTTGTATTTCAAAATGAAAGCTTTGTAAAATGTTATTTGCTGTTATTTAAACTATTTGTTCTATGCATGAATAAAAGTTCTTCCATTTTTAAAGCAATCTTTATGCTATTTAAATTGTTTAGAATGTTATAATAACGTAGTACCCTAACATAGTATAATACCCTGACTCGTGCACCATTAATAACGCAAGCAGCTATCTCTCAGAAAGTACGAGAAAAATATCCTTACAGAATGCATTGCAATCTTAGATGTCGAACACTTGGAGATGTGATAGAAATTGTGACAATTTCACTGTACGTCTCAGATAAACAACAAAAACCGCTTGACAGGAGATATCTGGGTTTTTTTTTGTCATACGATACGCAATTCAACAGTATCCACGCGACGCAATAAAAGCCTTGCGAAATACAACGAAAAGTCTCCCCATAGAACGATAAACACAGTTTTTATATATTATTTTTATATACATATACATTTACCTGTTTCGTTCCATTCCAACTGCTTTAGATTGCATTTTTCTTGCTTTTAAGTGCTTTCTTTGTTTGTGATTAGAAAGAGAAATTTTTCAAGATTAACACATTTAACATGGTGACAAACTCTCTGCTAATGTCAGGTTAAATTTATTTGGTTTATCCTCTACGGTTATTTTATTTTGAACATTTTAGGTTAATTAGCCCCGGGATCTACACTTTGACATGGATTCCGAGTCACTAACGAACATCTATGCCAGCAGGCAGGATTAATGTAGGTGTGATGCTGTCTTGGGAAATATTTAACAGGAAAAGAGATAATGAGTAAAAATATTTACCCTGTTGAAGCAAAAGTTTGACCTGATAAAAGAGTATTACAATTGTTCGACATATTGCGATGTATCAAAAGGCTATAAGGTTCGCAAGGATGGCAAGAAAACGATCTCGTCTATCGACTGAAAATGCATCTCTAATCATACATCATGGCTGTCAGGTTGAATAGCTAATAAACAGTGAATATCCTAACACTATACTGAAAGTCTCCAAGCAACGTTTCGCTTGGGGGCTTTCGAAGCGAAATAATAACGTTATTTGAATCCAATTCGAAGTGGAACTTTCACTGAAAAAGATTATCCTTCATATAGTGCAATTGATTGGTCATTACAAATGCTCTTACTGATGTTCAAGTAGTTTGCGTAATGGGTTCTGTGAACTTAGATTACATTCTCTATCAATGGTCCAATCCTGGCTGTAGCATGGATGCTTGTTAGCGGTTCGGAATCCAAAATAAATTGGAGGTCCCGGTTAAATTAGCCCAAAATGCGCCCAAAATGACAGTAGAGCAACAAACCGATCCAAACATATCAATGGTCCTTGAGATCAGTTGCGTTCTGGTTACATTTCAGGTCTCTTCATTATGACAAATATGGTGCTGCAAGTTTATCTTAGACAGTTTCTCTTCTAGATCGAAAGATGCCTTTTTGACACTGTGTTTTGACAGTTGCTACCAATCTGCGCTAAAGAACAACAATATTCCGAATTCAATTGCTTTTACCCTAATTCTTTCGGAAAATTGCAGGCATACATCACTATTGGTTATACAAGCTTACGTTGAGCTTAAGCCCTTATGAGAAATTGGCACCTCATAGCATGTAGAATGAATTCCATCCGAATCAAATATTTGGAATTTGTTCTGTTTTACATTCCATTCGAATTCTTAGTTGCGATGTTTTGCAATTCCAGGTATTCTGTAATTGGCCGCCTAAATTTAATCACGTGAATATTCCATCAAAATGTTTTTCTAATTATGTCATTATCCATATAAATCTAATTTCAAAAAAAAAAAAATCCATACGAAATCCCAATTCCATTAAATAACTCCATCTTGATGGGTTATAATTTTATTAAAGTTTATAAAACATTTAATTTAAAAATTATAATAACTTTTAAGATTTAGGATTTTTTATCCTATTTCTAGAGAAATATTAATTATAGTCAATTCGATTCTCATTAAATTTTGGCGTAGATTTAATTTAAAAAGGTGCAATAATTTTTTTTTTAATATTAGAGTCTGGAAACAATGGTTTTATTATAAAATGGTAATATAATTATCCTATATTTACCTCATTAAAACATTTGATATATAGTTTATTTTATTATCGTATTGCACCTAAACCCTTTATGTTAATATTAGCAAAGATTTTAAAAAGTCTTTATTAGAAGGATTCACGTTTTCCAAAATTATGGCATGTTTTTTATTCAGATTACTAATCCGACTGCAGACGACAGATTCTTTTCTTTACCACCAGTCATGGCGAGAGGTAGGACATAGATTGCACTTTACTTAATTCAGCAGGATTTTCTTCGAAGCTCTTATACTTCTCAAATTAACATTTATCGTTTAGTTTTTTTCCTGAAGATAATATTCCTATTAACGTCACAAACTATAGAAATTTAAAAATTAATATTATTCTGAGGAAAAATTGAATATTATTAAGGAATCGCCATTATATTTAGTGAAATAATATTTCAAGTTTAACAAAATCCTGCAAAATCAGCGAAATAAAAGTGTTGCAGGTGACTGTTTTAATTCGACGAAAAAAAAATACTTCCTTTCGTCATATAAAATAGATATTTTCAAATTGAATGCGCTCGAAATGGATTTTAAACAAAACATATCTCGAAATCGATTTGAAAAGATAATGAAACACACTTAAAATTCGTAAGAAATATTCGTATATTAGGTGATAGTTTAATAAAAGCATTGTTTAATTCGCCTAATTATTTATTTTAATAAAACTTATAGGTTAAAAAGGAATGCCAACATTTTATTCAACATAATTTTTCTTTCTCTTCATTGGCGCAATCACCCTATGGTGAACCAATGCCGTCTGCCCACTGGCAGATTTCGAGACAGGAGATGATTTCTTTTTACGATGTAGGGTTGTCACCCCTTGGCCTAATGTACATATTAGACCGGGATCTAGTTTGAAAGTGGATTCTGGGCCACTACAAACATCCATGCCACAGTCTGGACTCGAATCCGAAACTTGTGGCTCTAGTCACTCTGCATAAGATCCAGACATAATTTTTACTTTGATGAAATTATTTCAATAAAATTAAAAATATAAAAATTAATTTTTAGTGTGAATTTTTCTTGAGTTTATTTTTATTTTTTTACTGATTCTACTGTACTGAAATTTTAAAAGTTTGCTTTCATTTTCTAAAAAAGCTACAATGATTAGTGATGTAAAAGGGCAAATGATAAAATATGGGCTTCGTATAGTTTATAAATAACTAGTGACAAATGTACGAAAAATAATTTTACAATATAAAAGTACACGATGAAATATTTAATATTTAGTAAAGTATATTATTTTATCTCTAAATATAACTTTTACAAAGTAGTTTTGCGGTACAGTAAAATTCACTTTGTCGTATTCAATTCAAAAATTAAAATTTAATTAAAAAAAATTACAATATTTTAGTGTTTTATATATAAACAAGTAATATATAAAAAAAAATTTTTAAAGTCCATTCCTACTTTTTTTTTCACTATATTGCAAAAGTTCTTTTATAAATAAAGATGAAATTTTTTCTTACATCTGGCGCCATCTATCGGTATATACATGCAACTTAAATCTAAAAAAATAAAACTAATTAATTAAATTTAATTAATATTTTGAAAAACTATATTAACATCAAGTGTCATCCCCTACAAGTTGTATGTATGTATTTGAACGTGAGTGGATGAATAAAAAGTATTTTATTAACGATTGAAAATTTGAACAAGATATATATAGGGAGAGTGTGAACTAATAGTAGGAATTTAAAAACAAAAGAATTGGTAAGTAGCACGTGTAAAATAAATAACATGAACTATGAATGTAATAAACATGAAAAAGAAAGAAATATAAGCAAGGCTTTTTAAAATTAAGAGGTTATAACTTTCATCAATTAAACTTCAAGATATTAAATAATGAACAAATATATTTATAAATCATCATGAAATTTGTCAATTTTTATTACTTATTTATAAGTTTATGTAGTTATATCTCATTTTATATATTTGATTTATTTAGTAAAATAGTTTTTATTCTGCAAAATGCATCTCTATACAAAATAAAAATATTACTCTGGTGAAGTTTCTAGAAAAAGTATAATGAAACAGATAAAACAACGAAGACATTTTCAAGCTTCAAGCAAAATTATTTTTAAAAATAAAGATATTTTCCCAAGTACCGGAATACCTCCCCGGAAAGAATTTGTTATTGAGAGATTTGATATTTATTACAAGTTCTTTTATATTCTAAAACATAAAATCTAATATCTATTAAAGTTACACCTAATATAAATGTAAATTAGGTATTATATTTGAATTCATATCTTGGAATTATATTTGAATAAATATTAAATAAGTAAAAAAAAAATAGCAAGATATATTCTGATATCGGAAAAAAAACAATTTAAGTAAATTAGTTTAAATCCCTTAGGTTGAGAAAACGTATTTGTCTGAATATTCTAATAATAAACCCAGTTATTTATAAATTATGCAACACATTTTCTTTATTAATGACAATTTTTAAAATTATATCTTGTATAAACGTAAGTATATCGAAATTTTCTTGAAATTTTTTTTATCTATTTCAAAATTTCAAAAAAATTAAAATATAACTTTTTTTTTTAAATTTTTAAATGGATTGCTGTTTCTTAAAAAGCCTAAACTTATTGTTTTCGTAAAAAAATACATTTATTTGAAATATTAACAAAGATGATTAATAAAAGTGCATTAAATACCATTATCAATATTCAAAAATTCAATACAAGGATATGAATATGAGACATTGTATGAAAAATTCAAATCAATTTTATAAGTATATTTTTGGGAATATTATTTTTTTAATTTTTAGAGGAGAACTTGTTTGTAAAAATAGCCTCATTTTACTGTTTTTTGTAATATATATATATATTTTTTTCTTTCTGGCTGGCAAACATTTAGACAGCTTGGTCTTGATGCCTTAAGGCAAGCGCTGCACAGACGTACTCACTTTGCATTACCGAGGGGGCGCGTGTAATTTGAAGATAAGCCACGGACGCGGAGTAACAATGCCCCCGCAACGCTCCTATTAGACCGGGACCTACAGTTTAAAGTGGATTCCGAACCACGACAAACACCCACGGCACCGCCGGGACTCGAACCCAAAACCTGTGGTACCGAGAGCCAGAACGCTAGCCGCTCGGCCATTCAGGCCCCATATACATACATATATATATATATATATTTGAAATATTAACAAAAGTGCAATAAACCATTTGCCCATATTCAAAAATTTAATACAAAGATATTAATGTGAGATAATGTATTCCAACAGTGTTTTAATTCTTCTGCATTATTATTGAAGTAACAAATAGCGGAACTAATTCAAAAAAATCATTTTAACAAAAAGTTATTATTAAAAGTAACTGCAATTATTTATCAGTGCTAATGAATTATATTGTAATGTTGTATTAAATACTATTACATTTAATAGTACGGCTATATTGCAACTAGGTGTGGTTGAATTTAGACCTGAGACACAGGTTTGAGAACTCACAACATTATTGACACACGTACAATTAACTACATAAAATATTTAACACATTTAAAGACAGATAATTCTAGATTCATGAAATGATTCTACTTCTAAGCCGAAAATCCGATACTCAGGTTTACTCTGGGTGCGCGGAATATATTACCTTTTCGGGTGAGAGTCTCTAGTTCAACTGTTACACAGGGTTGTGCTAAATATATTTCCTCTGGAGATGAGAAATCTTTGTGAATAAACATTTCTCAGCGGCAGCCCGGTTTGCGCTATACTTCCTCTCTGGTGAGAGTCTCAAGTCCTACTGACCATTTCTCCCGAACGCCACAGGGAGCCTCTTGCAGTGCATAGGAGGAAGCTTGGTTACAATATATCATGAGATGATATAAATTAACTGTAAATATTGATATATCCTTCTTGTTTTAAAAGATAAAAAAATAATTTAAAAATTAATTTATTATTATATATATATATATATATATTAGCACATTAGCGCACATATCATTTATTTTGTTATATATTTTCTTAAATTGCAAGGTTATTAAAGGTGAAATACAATGAAAACGAGAAATCTCACATACTTAAATTAAGATTGTAAGTCCAAATTTAAAATATTTTAAAGCTAATGATTAATTATTATAATTATATTATTATGATAATAAATTATTAATGGTAAATAGTTATATTACATTATTCCTATTTACATCTCAAACTATAAGCATATTTACACATTTTAAAAAATTAATATTTTTATGAAGAAAATATATTTTTTATCTATTTTATGATGCATCGCCAAAATTATTATCATTATTAATAAAAAGCATGCTTTTAAAATTGTGATGACTATCAAAATTTTATACTATATATTTTTATTTTCGCTCGTCTATGATCACAAACAATAGTTTCTGTTGCAGTGTTTCTTGACCTAGCTATTTTTTCAGTCTTCCTTCCCAACCAAAAGAAAAAAAAAGTCTTACTTGCCTTCTGCAGCTGATCATTAGTAAAATAATAGAGTGCTGGTGGTGGATGTTTACTTTATCGAAAAGAATAAACTACCTTCTTTTGTCATATAAAAATAAGAAAAGGCTGAAATTTCAAAGAGGAATGAGCTCGAAAACTATTTTAAACATCGAAAGATAATGGAACACAAAATATACTTATGTTAGGTCATACTTTAATAAAAGCAGTGAAAAAAAGTCATTTAATTATGCATTATAATAAAACTCAGATGTTTAAAACTAATTTTAACTTATATTATGTAATATCCTTAAAATCAAAAAATTATGTCAATTTATTTTTAGAATAGTTTTTTTGGGGGATTTTTTTTTTTATTCACTCTATTGTACTGTTTTTAATTTTCTTCTGATGACTAAAAAAAAAAAAAAGATACAATGTGTGAATATGAGCATGGATTTCGTATACTTTATAAATAATTGACAGAATCCTCTTATTGACAGAAAGAACACAGTAAAAGAATGGTTAAAAAATAAACTTATATTTAATGTTTGCTAAAGCAATCCATTTATGCTTATTGATTGTTTAAGCAAATCCATGCTTATGCTTAATGATTGCTTAAGTAATCCACTTAATGATTGCTTCATTTATGCTCAGATTGTTTAAGCAATCCACTTATGCTTAATGATTGCTTAAGTAATCCACTTCTTCTTAATGATTATTTAAGCAATCCACTTATGCTTAATGATTGTTAAGTAATCCACTTCTTCTTAATGATTGTTTAAATAATCCATTTATGATTAAGTAATCTATTTCTACTTAATGATTGTTTAAGTAATGCATTTATGCTTTCTAATGATTGCTTAAGCGATAAACTTCTACTTAATGATTGCTTAAGATTTCTTAATCCACTTATATTTAATGATTGCTTAAGCAGATCAAAATTAAATCCAATATTAATGATTGCTTAAGCTAAAAAAATTTAAAAATAAAATAGAAATAGAAAACAAAAGGTAAAATGTGAGACTTTTTATGAACTTGAATTTATCATTTGTTAAAACATATTTTATTACTTATTTCGTCAACACAGCTTTAATATTTTCATAAACACATCAGATTATTCGACAATATTTTGATAGATTAACTTTCAAAAACATATCTGATCTTTTGGCAATATTGTGAGAAAATTTAAACAATATTCTGTTTACATTCTGAAAGCTGGATTATTCATGATGAAATTCAAAGCACTGAACTTGATATTGGAGATTGTTTATTCTTAACAACGCCTATTTGATGCAAATTTTAAAGCAAACATAATTAAAATTCTTAACAAATGAGTGTTTATTTTAAATAAAATTTTTTGAATTAAGTTTCTTTCGGTGCTCGAGAAAATATATGCTATAAATAATAACGTATATTCTCTTCTTCGTATGTGTTTGTTATAGATGCCACGGCTATCCTATGAGACCTGTAACTTATATAAACATGATAGTAATATTTGCTTTTTAATATAAAAATTCATTTTTTAAAATTTTTAAGGAGAGTTATTGGAAAAATCAAACTTTATTACTTTTTAAAGGTAACCTATTAAAACACCTATTGTACGCTAATCAAATGACATTTTTGTAAGGAAAGAATATCTGGTAAAATATAATAAATAAAAACAATTTTTATTTTAGTGTCTGTGAAGTGGTACATGCTTAGAAATATCATTGCCAAGATTTACCATTTGCAAATTTCCACTGAAAAGAAATGTACAATTTTCTTGCTATGATTACTAAAAGAAAACATTTTGGAAGAAAAAAATGGAAAAATTGGCTTGATTGCATTGAAATACGTGTAACAATAATTTTTTTCTAATAAAAATAATTGAAATTGTTTCATTGAATAATAATAAATGAACATTTTTATTGAATCAATACAATATTTAATATTTGAAATTCGACCTATAAAAATACGTAATTCTTTTCGTAGTCATTTTAAATTTTCTAAACCAAGGCACTAAAGAGTTAAAAATGAATATATATATATTGGCTCGTAGATGCTTCCTATATTGAGATTGAATTGTAAACTAGATCGGTTACTCAGAAGAATCACGTCTTTTCGAATTCTTGCAAGGTCAGAAGTAAGACTTTCCTCCTTATGGATATATACCTGACAAATGCATATGTACTTTGGAATTAGCTTTGCTTATGCCAAGTATATGAATTAGTACGGAAAACTAATTCGTCATCCAGCTCCAAGTCTAGGTATATATATATATACAATTTTATATATATGTACCCTAAGTATATATATACAAAAAAACAAAAAGCAGTTCACATTTTGAAATGTTTGCCGCCAGAAAAGTAAGTACTTAAGGACCAACTACATTCTTTTAAAGTTATAAACATCAAATTCAGAACCCGAGTTAAAAAATAGCTTCATTTCCAACTCTTTATTAGGGCAATGTAAACAAAGTAGGATTTACTTCTTTCTGCTCTTACAAGCTTCTTTACATGACAGCCGCGGTACACCGAAATTAAATTTTTCTGAAAGAAGAAGCTCATGTGATGGGTTTGTGAAACTGCTTCTTTCCTTCCAAGTATGTCCAAAATTAAACGTGCAGTATCAAGCCAAGAGGCCAAAGGCCAACTATCTTATTTTCACAATGTTACTCTTTACGTCTTGCTACCACAAACAAGGTAGCATTTTTCGAGCAGTTAATTAAGTTAGTCATGCTTCCACGTCGTAAAAGAAATTTTTGTAGCAGGAATGGACACAAGAATTAAAACCGAGAAAGTCAAGATGTATCTTCTTCCTTTTTTCTCATTACGGCAAGAGGACATAATTCTGATTAGAGAATTAAAAACTTTCTGTTCTTTGAAACAAATCAAATTACCTTGTCCAGAAAAGTAAAAGTTTCTTGCTTGACGTATTTTTCAATTTTAAATTAGTGATGACAAGTTCATAGAGAGGACACTTCTTTTTATCTTTGAATGTCACGTTTTAAAATAAAAAGAATATATATTCTTTATAACTTTTATAACTATATATATTCTTTTATTTATAGACGTAATTTTCTTGTAAGTAATCTGCATCTTCTGTAAATAATGGCATTTATTCAATTCCGATTAATACGCTTGTTGTTTGGCATTCTTCATACAGAATAAATTGTTTTTATACCCATAACATAAAGCTAACAAAACATATATTGATTTTAAAAACCTTTTTATAATGCCAAAATTTAATAAAATATTATATAGTAAACTAATTAATAAAAATCAGTAAAAGAAATTGCAAGATTAAAATTACATTCTTGACTATTAATTTGAACATATTGTCCACTATTAAACTTTAGTGAACGAAAAGGATTTAATGTCCCACATATTAGACAGTTTAAAATATTTAGCTCACAGAGATTTTAACTTATTTAAACAGCAATTGAAGGTAAATAAAGCAAACTATTTTAAATTATTAGAGCACACTAATTATTTTCCAAAAACCTCACAACTACCCATCCTTAAATTGATCCCTTCCACCTCTACAGTAGCAGCATGTTGCAATAAATTGCAGTGAGCTGTTCATTTTCACCAATCGTCGAACGTCCAATTAGTTACCACTACATGTAAACAAAAGGCGACATGTCAAGAGTGCCTTACAAGTGAATGGCTTCCAGAAACGGCACTGATTAATTGCAAGAATGTGCAAGACACCGCAGGTCTCTTCATTTCCCAAACTACTCTACAGAAAGTATTGATTACGACACGCCTGAGCAACAAGGATCACGATGAATGTAAATTAATTCCAGTTGTTAAGAGTTGCATTTAACTTAACTACTTATTTGCTTTTGAATTAAGCATCTTTTAAACGGGCCGGTGGCATTTGATTCTTACATATCTTAACTGAAATGTTCAGTGTCTGAACAAAAAGATCTTTCAACTTTTTTCTTAAAAAGAAGAATTTTGAGATATTTTCCGTATTATCTTTTATTAAGTATTTTGAAAGATAATAAGTTTAATGAAGAACCAAAAACAAAATAATAATAATATATAAATAAATTGAAAAGGATTTTACAATTGGAGTTTTACAACACTTAGCGGAAATTTTTAGTGTCTGACAAAACAATCTTTTTTTTCACTTCTTAAAAAACAATCATTTAGCAATATTTTCTGCATGACCTTCTATAAAATATTTTGAAATGATAATAAATTTAATGAAATAATAATAATAATAATAACAAAATAAATGTTTCAAGTGCTTTCTTTCTTGCCCTTGTTAAGCATTTACCATTTACAGATATATACAGAGAGAAATTCAAAATGCTTTATTACTGTTGTAAAAACAAGTTAATTCATTCAATGAACAATGACAAATAGAGCAATTATTGAGGAGACTATCAAAATAAATTTACGCAATGTATTCCTTATAAACAACACATTTCTATTATGTTTACTTTTCATGATAGCAGCTGGTTTTTTTTCCAAAAAATTTAGATGGCAAACAGTCCCCAAAAAATTATCTAAAACAATTATTTAGTTCTAGCACATTAACTTTTCCACAGATTGTTTATTTATGGAAAGAAGTCCCATGAAAATGTAAGACATAACTCTTTCATTTTATACTAGTATGAAAACTGTCACTGAATCCAACCAGACAAACAATTCATTTAGTTTTGGTAAACATTACATGGTTCACCGATGTCTGACAAAACACGTAATTATTAGCTTATTGTTTTATCTAAACCCTTATACCACAAAAATCCTACTAAAAATATTAATTCAACACCCACAGTGATAAATCGCGCGTCATAGTACCAATTACCAACCCCTATTCAATATTCATCTAAAGCGACAGAGAGTTACACACTATATTAATCAAATCCCTTATCAACAGAACACAGTCAAGTGGAAATTTTCTTTGAGAAATCCATTATGATATGCAGAATTTTAATTAATGAATGGATCTAGCATGCGATAAAAAGCTCCGTCTTACATTGAGTCAATTGCTCGCGATTAGCCTGGAGCAGAGGAATGTTAAGAAAATAACTCAATCTTTGCCAATTATAAAATCTTGATTTTTCTGGAAAGAATTCCAGGCATGGTAATAACAGTAACAGATGTTTTCGCGCCTAGGCAATTCGTTAGTAGGTGTGAAATATTCATAAAAGTGTTAGGAAAATGAATAGACTCAAAATTTAAGGTAGTCGAAAAGCCTGAATTCAGTTTCTTTTATACGCATTTCAATAGTCTTCAAATGCCTATTTTATTAAGGAAATATTAATTTTGAAACACAATAAGATATTTAATAAGTTTAGACAAGTTAGATTACAATTGTTGAAATACACAAATTTATTTGTGTTTCTTAATGACAAGTTTCAGGCTTTTTAAAGTTTAAGAAATAATCAAAAGAAGATTAAAAAAAAATGATATGATATTTCTCGAAAGATATATCTGTTAATTTTTTAGCAAAAAAAATAATAATGAAAAAATTATTTTTAATGTTCTTCAAAAATAAAAACATATTTTTGCATTTCCAATGGCTTCTAATATATCTTTTATTCTGAAAAGCAATAATTCAGTAGTACAATATAAAATATGTTGCATTGTATTGTTTAATATATGAAATTAAATAGTATGGTAAATTTTATATATTTCACTTAATTTATTAAAATTTTTGAAAATGTAATTAAGTTCTTTAAACAAAATATACTAAATTGATTTCGAAAGATTCTTTTCACATGCAGAACTCATTCTATTAAATATATATTGTGAACCAGTTATTAAAATTAATAATTTATTTTCTGTTTCTACTAAACTATTAAAACAATAGTCCTTTTTGAATTAATAAAGTATAATTACCGATGTTTCATGTGAATTAACGTTCCCACAAAATTAAAAAAATAAAATTCAATATATTTTGCATTCACACCTTTCAGAAAAATGACATTTGAAAGTTGTTGTGAGAGAGTGTGTAGGAATCTCTCTTTTTAACAGTAAGACTTCCTGGTGGATCTTTAAGTGTCTTGCACGTACTATAGAGCAGTATTAGTAATTCTTGCAAAAAATTCTCTTGTAATTTAGATGTAAGCACGCTCGTCGGTGGGATCGGTTTTACAAATATGGGGTGTACGTCTCTGATATTTGTGAGGCCATAAGGTCAAAGAAATCAAATAGAATCTACTTATATATCCATGGGATTATAATGTCAACAAGATCAAAGAGAACAGTGAAAATTTGAGAAGATGAAGTTGTGAGATCGGACTCGTCGCAGAATTCTTGTCTTCTCCAAAACCCTCCCTTTAAGAAAATTAAAAGGTTATCAAGAGGATGGGTTATCTTTCCTCCCATCTCATTGAAGTGGACACTTTCTCAGTCCATGGTCTATCACCAATCATGATGCAACAACTCATCACGTAGGTAACCCTTTTGTAATTGTTTCACCTGTGAAGGTCGAACAGACACTCGTTAATTTCATGGTGCATCATTATCCATGACACTGACTATCTGCTGTCAGATTGCAGTAACAGACTATTCTCATTAGAACAAAACACTAATTGCATGTAGTAGAAATATCCAAAATACTCCTTTATCTGCTGTTAGATTTGAGTGATATGTTGCATTTATGCACTTTTTAAAGAATGTACACTGGTGTACAAAACTTAAGCAACAATGTAAAAATTTAGCAGATAGCCATGAAATTGCAGAAAAGTAGGTCTGAGAACAGTACAATGAACACGTAAATCAGTAGAAACGTCATGCGTATGCAAATATCAGAACGAAAAGTCGGAGACGACGTGAGTACGCAAAAAAGGCGTGATGCCCGCGCGCGCAGCTCAACAGTAGAATAAAAGGAAGGATGGAGACGCAATTCAACATATTCGCTGCAAGTGCCAGTGAGCAAGTTCGTGAAATATGGCTAGAAGAAATAACCTGCACGACTTCACACGTGAAAGAATGATCGGAAAGCTGGAGGAGGGGCGTAGTCTGTCCCCAGTGTAGCTGCAGAGTTCGGAATGAACAAAAAAGTGTCGTTTCGCGTGCTTGGAAAGTTTTCCAAACCACAAGTACAGCTGTTAGAAGGTTGCTGGTGGCCTCCCGAGGAAGACAACTGCAGGTGATGACCGACCGGTGAAAGAGGCCGACAGCAGTCAGCAAGCGCAATTGCTCAGCAACTCTGTACTGCAACGGGGCGACAAGTGTCGCGGTTTACTGTGGATAGACGCCTTCACAAAGTGGGCCTATTCGCCCGCTGTCTTGAACGCTGCCTCCCCGTTGAAAAGTTGGCCATCGACGCCACCGTTTACAGTGGTGCAGAGAGCACAAAAAATGGACAACGGATAAATGGAGTCGTGTCCTCTTTACGGATGAGAGTCGGTTCTGTGCCAGAAGCGATTCTCGACGCGTTTTGATTTGGAGAGTGGTCGGGACCCGGTTTTTATCGCAGTAACCTCAAGGAAGGACACACCGTTATGGCGGTTCTGGAGTTCTTGTCTGGGGAGGCATTTTGCTGAACGGACGAACTGAATTCCATGTTTTTCGGACAGAGGGTCTGTACTGGGATCGCTATTGGGGAGGAGGTACTCCTTCCCCCATGTGTCTGTCTCCGAGGTGCCATTGGTCCAGACTTCATTGTTATGACAATGCACGGCCACATCGGACTCTTGCTCTGTTTGAGGAGTTACTGGAAAGTAAAAAAGATATCACTCGAATGGTTTTGGCCAGCGTACTCTGCAGATTTAAATCCCATCGAACATGTGTGGCATGTTTTGGTGAGACGCATTGCAGCTTGCTTACATCCTCCGGAGAACACCCAACAATTCAAACAGATGCTGATTGAGGGAATGGGCACTCCTACCGAAAGAAATATTGCACCAACTGGTTCTTGAGCATGCGGAGACGGAGCCGAAGCAACCATTGCAGTGAGGGGAGGGCATATCTCATATTAAGGAACATCTGCTTGTTGTTCTTCCTCTTGGATTGTCAATCATAAATCACGATACAATGCGTTCAATAAAGCTTGTTTTTTTGTTTGATTCCATACCATATTCATTGTATTCCTTTTCAGCGCCGATGCTTTCGTCATCCTAAACGTACATAATACTCTCCCTCATTTCTGAATGTCATGTCTCTCAGAAGATTTCTCGTGGAGTTATGGCAAAAACCCACCTGTTGCTTAAGTTTTGCACACCAGTGTACATTCCTTTCCTCTGGAAAAAAATTATATCTCTTTAGTCGAAGAAATGCTACACCTTTAATGCTAAACAATTTTCCCAGTAAAATAGGCTTTAATATGTTTCATGTTATCATGTTATAATGTTTTTGTTTTGATTTGCTTGAAATCAGATTTTATAATTATGATTACACTTTCTATAGCGAGGCACAATGATTTCGTCTACTCTTTGGGGAAGTGTGGTGTGACCGAATAAAATAAATAATAATTAAAAAATAAAATAACAATAAATAAATAATAATAAATAAATAAAATAATAATATTAAGAATTAAGAAAATAATTTAAAAGCAAATAATTTTACAGATGCAGACTATAAATAAAATCTATTCCGAGATGATGCTATTTCGAATATTTTTAATTTAAATTTAATTCATGGAGAAGTCAAAACTGATTATGAAAATATTTGAATACGCCATGTACATACCAAATATAATTTAAAAAATATGTTATTTCAAATGCAGCGATAGATATAATAACAACAAATAAAAACCATAATCTATAAGAAAAAGCTGAATGAAATTAGAAAATATTCAATTTAAAATTAAAGAATTATGAGATTTTAATGTATTTGTAAATATACATTAAATCTCAAGAAACCAAATAATTAAATACCAATTCAAGAAAATAATGGTTTTAAAACAGTTTATTCTTATCATGTTAATTTCAGATAAATATACAAAATCAGTTAGCAAATTAAAATAAAATCTAACTCAAATCATTCATTCCATCCTGCTATTCTCATTCAGAAATTCCGTCTACGAAATGGTTTACAAAACTTTGATGACAGCACACGTAAGAAATATGCTTTAAGCAATTTTGACATTGGAGTTTTGAAGAATTCTGGGGTTACTTCTGCTCAAGTTTAGTAACGTAGCATTCTCGGAAACTGTGTCCTAAACTCCTGTTGAAGATTCTTTTTTTTTCATCCTTCGTGAACCGAAGAATAAATAAAATTCGAGAAAAACTTCCATGTTAATATTGAAGCGGAAATCGTATTACATTTGGGAACACGGAAAAAATTATTCTGTTACGTTTTTGAAAAGAGATCTTTATTGCTGGGAATTTCTAAGAATTCGTCAAGAACCTTTTAAATAGTATGTCAGCAATGTTTCTGATCAGAATTTTTTCAGTTCGACAGCACACCAAATTGTTGTATCTTTTCTCTCCTTATTGAATCCCCCGGCATAAAAATAAATAATGGAAATTCGAAAAACTGGGGAAGAACGCTGATGAAGAATACACATTACTAAATCTGAGCGAGCTATTTAGCAGAAAAGAACCAAGATTTATGTCTCATATTATGTTAGCTGGGGGAATTGAAAACAAATATGTAAAATAAGTAGATAATTATATTTTCTCCTATATTTACTTTAGTTGTATTTCAGTATTTCAGTTAACATGAATATTTTAAATAAAATATATTAATACAATTGTGTTACATTATTATATTAGTTTTTAAGTTTAGATTTTTAAAAACATGAGATGAAAGATTTTGGGGGGATTATTATGTAGATGGAAAAAATATGATGTTGAGAGCACTAAATTATGCACTAAATATTGAATACAGAAGTCAAAATAACTGTAGGATCCTCAGAAAAAAATACAAAAAAAACTAAATATAAATTGTAAATTGTTTAAATAAAATTCGAAAATAAATAGCATAACAATACAATAAAAATATAATACGCATTATCGTTTTTAAATGCAATCACTTTAATCTGAGCTCTTTCACTTGGCGAATACTCTAAAAATGAACTTCATATATGTATACTTGAACGCGACATGTATACGATTAAAATCCAATATGCATAATGGATAACTACTTAAGAAGTTCAGAAAGATTATAAATTTTTTTATTGATATATGAGTCACTAGCTATCACACCGTTCATAGAAACTGAATAAAATTTTTAAGGTATTTTGAGGTTTTCGCTTAGGAATATGAAAAACAAAAGTTAAACTACAATAGTTACTGTTGCATTGATCCTGATTTCCAAAATTTCAAATGGCAAATACTATTTTATTGGAATACAATATCCGCAGCAAAAAATTGCAAACCTGATCTTGGAATCTGTGGCAGGAAAATTGTCGTCGATTGAAAAAGTAAGGGAAAGTGAAAACAACCAATAAAGGCAGAGTAGAAACGAGAAAAGCAAAACATTTTACTGCGTTTCACAAATTTTCTACGCGATCTCCTTCACATACGATGGAACTTTGCTCACGACAGATGGTGGATAGCACTGAAGTTCTAACATGGCAAGAGAATCTGTTACCTGACGTTTGATGGCATCTTCAAGTTAAATACAGTTTGCGATTAGATGCATGTAATTTTATATTTCAGGTATTCCACAGCTAGTCCACTTTGGGACCTGGTCGGCCACAGAAATAAGAAATGGCTGGAGATGTGTTAATTAACGTTTTACAGAAGATCCCCACATTTTGCTGTTGAAAGACCACAGAAAGTGCATAATTAATCAATATTTCTAGATAGTGAGTAGTCATTACTAGAATCGATACGCTTGTGACCCTGGAGTAATAAAAAAATAAGACCGAGGGTTGGAAATGCTTGTTATACAGCACCACACAGTCACTTTTTTATTTATGAAAATGAAGTAAAACCACATCATAGATTATCTTCTGTCCAGATCATTACAGACCTTCGAATGGACCACGTTCTTTCACAGAATGAGTAAAGAGGGCGAATTGTTATGGTCGCCATATCGAATCAGCAATTCATTCGCGATATCTAGCCGTAGCTGGTTATCACCATCTTGCAACATATGGACATGCGGAGAATAGAGAGCACCATATTCCGAACCGTCGGGCCTGAATGGCCGAGTGGCTAGCCGCTCTGGCGCTCCGGTACCACAGGATGGTTCGAGTCCCGGCGGTGCCATGGTTGCTTGTAGTGATTCGGAATCCACTTTAAAAAGTAGGTCCCGGTCTAATAGGATCGTAGAGCGTTTCGGGGGCATTGTTACTCTGCGCCGTCGCGTATCTTCAAAGTTACGCGCCCTCTGGGTAATGCAAAGTGAGTACGTCTGTGCAGCGCTTGCCTTACAAGCATCATCAAGACCAAGTGTTTGCCAACTGCATTAGAAAGAAAAATATTGCGGGCCGTAAAATTTGGAAACTGCAGAACTCGTGAAACACCATGGGCACTTGCAAAAACTTCGCTTATCGTCTCATGCACTTCTGTAAAAGACTCGAGAGGATGGAAGGCGTAGGGCTGGTAACCCTACCACGTAAAAAAAAACATATTCTGTCTCGAAATATGCCGGATAGGTAGACGCCTTGGCCACATGGGACTGTCGTGGTAATGAAAAACTTATTTCCTTACATTAATATTTCCAATTTTCTTATTTTCAAGTCCTTATTTGCATATTTTATCTTAATAAAGAATTTATGCAAATGAAAAAAAAAAAAAAAAAAAAAAAAAAGAAAGAAAGAAAATTTCCCAATTTTTGAAGGCGAAAGCAAAGGAACTTATTTTGCTACTACATAAAATGAGCATGTGATTCATTAATTTTTTGGCGTAAATGGATTTATTTCCTAAAAATAACCTAACAATATTAATGAATGCCAGTATAATAAATAGACCAAAATTTTACTGTAGAAAATATTGTTTTTCAAATGATAATCATTTAGGAACTACAATGCTAATTATTGTTAAAAAAAAAAAAAAAAAGGTATCATTAAATGCAATGAAATATAAAAATATCATTTAAATGTTGTTCAAAAACACTCAGTATTCTTTGCTATTGAAAAAATAAATTTGCATTTTTAAATGAAAGGCGAAATATTTTTCTAATTGATGTTTTAACCAAGGCAAATATATATAGTAATTTAGATTTTTTTTTTTTTTTTTTTTTTTTTTTTTTTTTTTTTTTTTGCAATTACTTAAGAAAACTATTATTTTGTTCTTTAGGAAAGAATTAATTGTTTACACAACAGCATCAAATTTACTTTTTGAGTGTTAAACAAATCTCGAAATGGATGAAAAATTCATTTCTTACATTACTCAGCTACTGATTTCTTTTTGTATCCTAAAAAAATTAAATGGTATTCCCAATAAATTTTAGGAACGTATTTTATTTTTAAATAATTTTATTTCCTTATTCTATTCTTCTATAAGATGTAAATATTTTATTTTACAAGAACATGAATATAATATAGTTCATCTGCATATTAATTAAAACGATTTCTTAATTAATTTTCTGTAACTATTTGGTGCCTAATTCAAGTAGTAAAGTAATTACTTTTTTAATAAAATTTTTAATATATATCTAAAATATTTTGAAGAGTAAAATTGCAAAATGAATAAAATGATATTTTTAAGTATTAAATAATAGTTTAACTGTTTATTTTCATATATTAAGTTTTTATAGAGTGTTTTAAATCATTTAACTTAATTTTATTTCATAAATTAAATAATTGATATTATTATTTAATTAATAATTTTATTTAAAAATCCGACAAACGAATTTAACACAACATATTAAAAATCTCATGCAATATTTATATGTTAGTTTTCATCGCAGTTAAAAATAGCTTTTTATCCTTAATATTATTATTGTAATACTTTAATTCAGTTAAAAATTTTTATTAATTTTATCTGTAAAAACGCATATTTAGCATTTCTTTTTCGTTAAAAAGTTAATAACTGAAAGTTCGTCAACTGTAAATAAAAAGTTTAATTCTCCTATTGTTTTTATAGGCAATAGATAAAATTTTCAATTTAAAGCGCATCAGTTGCCTTCTTGCATTCTAACAGTAATCGAAGCAGATTATGACTTTTTTTTTTTCTAACATCTACAGAATTCGCATTCTTCGTTTTTACTTTGTTTTTTTCTTAAATCGCAATTCCTCATTTCCATGTCAGCGTCGGACAGTATAACTATCTCTGTCGAGGTAATGCCGGACGGAAATTACCGACTTATCGGAAAAAAGGAATGCCACAGGTAGCAGTTGCTATTGAAATGAAAGCATTATTTTTAAGGCGCCTTTTACCAATCTCAAAAACAATGGCAAATGTTCCACATGACCTTTTATAGCTCATACAATTTCGTTCGCTCAACTTTTTAGCATGGAACAATTTTATCAAAGTTGCCATTTTTCTATAGATGTTACTTTTATTTATGAATTTAAAAGACTTCCTTTTGTACTGTTGGAAGCCATTACCTTTTTAAATTAAAACTAATCTAGCCTAAATGATTAAATGCTGAAAAACTATTCTATATAAAATCTCTCAACGATGAAAATTGAGAATTGGCCGTAATAACAGAACTGTGTATTATATATAAAGCAGAATATGTATTTTGGTCTATGTAAAAACATTATTTATAAATAAAATAAAGCTGAATTGATATCCTTACTGATATCATATACACTCATGTCCATAAATTAAGGATAATTCAGAACCACACAGAAATTTAACTCTAAAATAAAAATTTCACCTGTAGAATTATCACACACATCTTGAAGAAGAATATGCAAATTACAGGAAACCACCAGATGGCGCGGATAGTACGTCACAATGACGAGAGTGTAAGAGAGGGGTATATAAGAAATGGTGGCAAAGAAGTAAAATTGTTCACAAGCGCTTTAAAAAGCCTTTCAGTGCAATAACCGCATAGTTATGGCACAAAGGAAGCATTTGGATGAATTTTTACGTGATAGAATTATCGGACGACTGGAATGTGGACGTACCCAGCTGGAAGTATCCGAGGAACTTGGAATCGCCCAGAGTGTCATCTCCAAGCTTTGGCAACGATTCCAATGTGAGTAGATGTTACAGCACAGGTCGCCCCCGAGTTACAACGCCGAATGAGGACCGGTATTTAGCAGTTACTGCCAAAAGAAACAGACGGAGCACAGCATCAGACCTGTCTCGTCAGCTCTCTTCAGCTACCGGTACTACAGTTTCAAGGCAGACCGTGTACAGACGCTTAGGGCACATTGGTCTATATGCTCGTAGGCCTGTCAGATGTGTTCCACTTACCGCAACTCACTGTCGCCTGCGATTAAACTGGAGTAGAGAGCATGCATTGTGGACACCGCAACAGTGATCTTGTGTGATGTTTTCAGACGAGTCCAGGTTTAGTTTGGAGTCTGATTCTCGCCGGACTTTCATATGGAGAGCGCCAGGTACCCGTTACCACCAAGAGAACACCATTGAACGACACCGTTACGGTGGAGCAGGATGGCTCGTTTGGGGAGGAATTATTCTTGGTTCCAGAACTGACCTGCATGTTCAGAGTGTAACGATGACAGGTCACATCTATCGGGATGTCATTCTGGAACAACATGTACGTTTGTTTCGGGGCGCCATGAGTGCTGAATTTCTGTTTATGGATGACAACGCCCGTCATCACCGTGCAAGCATTGTAGACGAATGCCTTCAATTGGAGGATATCACCCGTATAGATTGGCCAGCATACTCACCGAACTTGAATCAATAGAGCATGTGTGGGATATGCTTGGCGACGAATTGTAGCCCGTCAACCCCTCCCACCTGTCAACCGGAACTTCGGAGGGCATTGCTTGATGAGTGGTGTAATATTCCCCAAGATCAGATTGATAATTTGATACTCAGCATGGCTAGGCGTTGTAAGGCCTGTATTTCATCGTCCGGGAGACATACTCCATATTAACCATGTTATACTGTTTTTTGTAAATAGGTTCTTTTTTGAAATTTGCTCCAGGGAGTAAAAATCGCAATTAATTATTAATTATGTCAAACATATAGCATCTTTTTGCTCTTTACCTTTTGTTTAATAAATAGACTTTACAAATAAGTCAAATTTGTTTTGCTTCTGTCTCTTTCTTTGCCTGAACTTGACTATCCTTAATTTATGGACATGAGTGTACTTCATTACAGCTGTTACAGAAAGGATTGGAATCTAAATTGAATCTATTTAACAGGGCGGGAGTAACGATCATTCTGCTGATGATACGAGCAATCAGTATATCCTGTCTTCTATTCTGTGTCCATTTTGTGATAGTTACAATTTCTGGAAAGTCTCCTATCAAATCATAATACTTACTGCTAAAGTAATTTGTTTCCGAGATCAGGTAGGATTGTTTTTTCAGGTTTGCAATGATATCTTCCGGGGATATCCATTCCATAAAATGCGAGAGTTCCGTGGTATTCTTTGCGAGAGAATCCGCTTTTTCAATCCATAAAATTCCCGAATGACCAGGAACCCATAAAAATGTGATATTTTGATTAAAAGTTTGTCTAACAAAAGTTTCGAAACAAGTCTTTGAATAACATAGGTAGAATGAATGTTAATATTTTTAAGTGAATTAAGAGCCGAAAAACTGTCAGAAATTATTAAAATGTCCTTGTCAACAATAGCTAGTTCATCTATGGCGACACAAATTGCCAAAATCTCTGCTGTGAAAACAGAGGTTATTGGGTTAATGCGATATGAAAAACTTTGATTGCAAGAAATGCCGGCGATTGAAGTTGAGACGTGACTTTTTGAGGCATCCGTGGCTATGATATAGTTATCAGAGAAAAATCTTTTTATACAAGGGCCTGAATGGCCGAGTAGCTAGCGCTCTGGCGCTCGGTACCACAGGTTTCGGGTTCGAGTCCCGGCGGGGCCATGGATGTTTGTAGTGGTTCGGAATCCACTTTAAAAACCGTAGATCCCGGTCTAACACGATCGTAGAGCTTTGTGGAGAGTGACATAATAAGGAAAAAACTAAATGTTCATATATATAGTGATTAGGGGATTATAGTCCTTGTTGCTTCACATCCCCATATACCACTTCATTCATCATATTTTTATACAATCTGAAAAATCATTGACTATAAGTGAAACTGGGTTTTCTTTATTTTGGAAACGGAACTTCTGAAGGAAAATTTTACATAAAAGAAGGATCATGCCGTGGCACAATTGGCAAGGTTAAGAGGTGTTCTGGTGAGCAATTATGACTGTAGAGCAACAAACCATACCTCTAATAACAATTTTAAATGAAGCCTGAAGTTAGCCTAATATGAATGAGCCCATTTTAACTTACCTAATCAAAATAAAGGAAATCTCAATTTTAGTGCAGAAATGCGAAATTTGCCGTTTTTGTAGCATAATGTAGCAAGAGATGAATTTTGGCACTGTTAGGTGCAGATTACCCCCTCAAAGGATAAGACCATATACAAAAAAAAATTGTAATTTGTTTTCACTATAGAAATCCATTATGAAACTAAATAAAATAAAACAAGATTATTTTTCAATATCAATAATAAGTTTTTGCGTCAAATGGTCAGGTACCAGTAATTAAAGAAAGGGGGAAAAGAAACTTCAAGGATGGAACAATATTATCCACATAAAATAGCCAATGGCAAAACACATTGTTTATGAAGCAGCTTTATTGAAATAAAAGTGAAGTCTTACACTTCAAAATTTTATAAGAAGCACTAATGATTAATAAAATTATCAGATAAATTGTGTCACTACATTGAATGAAAATTTATTAAATCATATCAAAGACAAATATATGTAGGTCATAAATGAAGATCATCCTATAGCTACAAAAATAAACAATCTTCTTTTCTGATTCCAGTAGTGCACATACAAGGCTTTAATTGAGTACTATACATACTACAATGAAACATTAAAAGGAAGATGCATTTTTTTTTGCATTTATAACTTAAAAACAAAGGAAAATGATTGATATTTGCACTTCCTTTCATTCATATGTAATGTCAATAAAGACATGGAAGACTATGCGGTAAAGGAGAAAAATTATAATTCTGATTGAATATCAAAAACAAGATTAATCCTGTGTGGCTTTGAGGTTACATTTATCATATGGCAATTTATTTAAATGCTTAAAAATTTACAGTACCTCAACTGCAGCAGTATAAGTACCTTAATAGCTGCATATTCAGGTAAGACAGAATTATTCCTCATATTGCTTTCCATACTATGAATAACATTCACTGATAACGGAGAAATTAATCCTTAACTTTTTAAGGCTCGTTCACACTGAGGCGTTGACCACTCACTAGCTTCACCATGTTCGCCTGAAACCCTTGAAATCCACCACTTCGAGTTGACTAACTTTCAACTCTCAAACGTTTTTCGCGCCATGTGACTTGGACTGAGCCCATAGTAGATCTGCCATCTCGAATAAGTAACTGGAACTTCCACGTGACGAGTCGCCACCTCACGCCTCGGTGGGAACGAGCCTTTACAACAATCACCAATATAATGGATGTGGTACTAATACAGAGATTGGATTTATACAGATAAAAAAATTAACAGGCCATGTTCGGAAACACTGTAAACCACAATGATTGTGAAAGTTCACTAGTTGTCAAAGTACCAGAAGTTCGATGTAATGGGTTTCTTGTATTGTTGATAAATCTTTTGCACCAGGCGATGATTCTCTTGAGTTTTGTAAATGAAGAGCAGTTATGAATAACATCTAAAGGCTCCACAATATGAGTACGGAATCACGAATCAATATCAATACAAAGCTTTTCGAATAAACGCGATTTGACAGATCTAGTTTTGATAATATTTAGCATCTGATCTATTTGATACAAAACATCTCTTAAATTTTCAACCAATGTTTTTGTCAAGGCATCCTCATGATGAAAGCAAACAGCTACGATAGCATTCTCATTTTGTTTATTTACAAAAGATGTAAGCTCCTAACACAGTCTACTATGGAAGAAATTCCATCTAAGCCTACAGACCTTTAATTGCTATTAGTCAAGATAGTTAAAAAATAAACTGATTTACCATTTGATCTTCATTAATAAAATTGACGAATGCTAAGAATTGCGCTTTGTCTGTTGACTAATCAACTTGCTTATATAATTAGAATAGTGAAGTTCATTATTGCATACTTTTTTTCTCGGTATCAGAAGAAATTTCTATAATACTCCTGTTAACTGTATTGTTGGACAAAGAAATCTTCCTTCTTTCATTGCTGCTTCATTTCTGGCAGTGCCATGACAAAGATTTCTTTCATATTTAATGCTGCCAGTTTTGATACTCGATAAGAAGTGATTTGAGCTTAACAGATAGAATCACCACACTTTTAAAAGAATTCACGCTTTTGTTTACTGGTGTTTAAACAATTTCTTGAAGTAAAACTTACATAACTTGTAAATTAGAATGTATAGATTTTAAAGGTTTGCACAATTTTGCTTTGAGTAATAAGTCATTTACCATTTTTCTACCACATACTAAACATAGCGACAAAGGAAGATCTCCACATCCGGTCCAAATATGAAACCAAAGATTAAATAACTGTAATTATATTTTTAAGCTGACCGGGATTCTGCTGTCTTACTTGCACTTAACTTTTGTTTACTACCAGACTCTGATTTTTCAACATCATTCTTTTTTTTTTGATTATTTACTCATTTTATTTAGTGGCATTAATCTGAAGAGTAATAAATAAATAATCTGCATATAACAACAGAAAAAAAGTTATCATTAATATGTTTATATAAATTATCCGATTAATATGTAAGTTATTGATTATAACTAAATGCAGTACATAAAATGTTAAAGACTAATTATAATATTAATAATGCTTTATATAACAATAAAAAATCAACTCATATTGTTCTCGCACTATAGCACGCAGTTGACTGTATATTTGGTAATCAAACTCACACACTAACACAATAATAACACTCATGAAAACTTAACAAACACATTTATTTAACGTAACAGCCATAGCCACTCGCAGCCATGTTGTATCACTCTTGCCGATCTGGCACGACACTAACACTAGCAGTTCTGCCCACGCAGGCGCATAAATACATCTTTTCCTCCGCTAGGCTTACCCATCCGCATAGGCGCGAACATACCGCCCGGCGTTGACATGTTCACATTTATCCACTTTTAGAATTCAACCATTCACGAAATTCTCAAATTATTCACTATATACAATGATCACACAAGAAATACACAATATAAAATACATTTTCTAAAAATATTCACAAAATGAGCTTATCACAAAAATATGCAATATAAAAATCAATTTTATTAACACTAGGCAAAGATACGACGTTAATTACTGGCCTTTTATACAAGCCAATTTTATCTTTTAAAGTAACCGCTCTTGTTACTTTATCTTCACCTGGATGAATTTTGATAATTCTGGCCATATTCTATTTTAAAAAGACAATAATTATCAGGATTTTAACTAGCACCTGTAAAGTATTTGTTATTATAAAATACAACAGATGGCGCCACGAACAAGAATGTAACTCCGTACAATAAGGGTGTTGTCTTGTTCGGGGATTCCAATGTAAGAGCACGGGCAAGAAAGGTAAGCTACGGAGTTGTTGATGGCGGTCGGTGGCTCGAAAGTGTATTTTTATATATTGTAAATAAATAATGTGTTTATATATCAACTGAAAGTTGTCTCAATTAATGATAAAAAGAAAAAGAAGCTAACAGTTACTGTCAGAAGTGGGATTTAGGATCTAAGATCTATTAGAAACCTCATGGATTACGATTTGAGTAGTAACGGAAAATAGGTAAATGATTTCCTTTCTACGTTGAAGTTTAAAGTATAAATATTTTCAAGTATTGAATATTTCTATCAAGTTGATATATATATTTTAAAGTATTTCTCAAGTATTAAAGTATTTCTCAAAGTATTAAGATATACTCAAGTTTTTTAAAAAAAAGTATACTCAAGTTTAAAAAAGTATCAAAATGTCGTTCCTTTGAAAAGATCGTAAAAGTGATCTTATAGAATTAGGAACAGAACTCGGTGTAACGATTCCACCGGAAGCTGTTATAGTTAATATTAAAAAATTAATAACAAATAGTGAAAATTATGACGAATAATTTGTTAAGCAAGTTTTCGAAAGAATAATTGAGGAAAGAATTAAAAGAGAGGAAAATGAAAGATTAGAAAAGGAAAATGAAAAGCAAAGACAAATGGAAGAAAAGCTTTTGAATTGGAAAAATTAAAACTGCTAAACGAAAATAAAGTTATGTACCAAACGTCAACTGCATATGATACTAATGACAAATCAGTTGATTTAAGAAACCTCATGTTTAATAAGGAAGGAGATATAACGTCATTTTTAATTTTATTCCATTTATTCTATTTATTAGGATTGCTATCGTTTGAAATTACCCATCGCTTAATTATCGCTATAAATAAAGAGCTAATGAATATGTATTTGTTAAGAATCTACTGTTAAAGAGATTTAAATTAAGACCAGAAATATTTCCCAAGAAATTTATCATTCATACTAGGGATTCTAAAGGCACGTGGACAGATTTCGTTTTTGAAATAAGTAATTATTTTAACGAATGGTTGAAAGAATTAAAAATTAATAATTTCGATTCCTTAAAAGAATTAATTATAAAAGATCAGTTGAAAAAACGGGTTCCAAATTTTATGCGAGAACATTTTATTGATACATGGCCTAAATATGTAAAGAAAGAATTGGCAGGGATATTAGACGAATACGAAAATGTTCGTACCGGAATGAAAATAAATAATGAAAGCAAGAATAATAAATTTGGAGGTCATTGGGATGAAGCAAAAATTATTCGCGGTTATCAAATTACCATAAAAGTGGATTCCAGACCAATAAAATGGAAAACGAAAATGCTATGATAAGTCATAAATTGAATGAGAAAGAAAACTCACGTACAAATGTTGATAGTCATAAAGTATTTAATTCATCTATTCATAATGAAAAGGGTGAACCCAAAGTGTTTTTCATGTAATTTATTCGGAACAATTTTTGATTAACAAATCATTGTACCAGCATGAGGTTTAAAGGGGCATACAAAAATATTGCTTTTAAAGAATAAAAAATTATGTTATCTGATTGACCATCCATTCCAAATGTGCATGACAAAACTTGAAAAATGATTAAAAATTAATAATCGGTATTAGTTTTTTGCTAGATACTGAAGCTAAGTTAAGATTGAAAGAATTGTCTTGGGAACGTTTAGCAAAATGTGACGCCTTGCAAATTTTATTCATTTTTAAATCAAGAATGTTAAACCAGGCTTTGCAGAGAAAGGTAGCAGTAATTTCTAGAATTTCCAAATAGACAAAGTTTGCAAAGCTAGACGCTATTCTCGTTTTAATTTTCTAGGAGATTTATTCAAAGTTGATTTATAAAAGGGCAAAACCTTTGACTGACCTAACTAAGAAGAACGAATATTTTAAGTGGGAAGAAAAACAAGAACACTCTTTTAATATTTTGAAAAGTGAATTGACTCGACAACCTACTTTAGCACTCTATAATCCCGAAGCTAAAACTGAAGTTCATACTGATGCAAGTGCGGAAGGTATCGCTGGCATGCTACTTCAAGTTGGAAGTGATAATAAGTGGCACCTAGTTTACTGCGTTAGCAAGAATACGACTGAAGCCGAAAAGAATTATCATTCAAATAAATTGGAGTTAATGGCTATTGTATGAACATTAGAATGATTGAGACAATTGAGACAATTTATTTTACAGTTGTCACTAACTGTCAAGCATTAATTTGCATGAATGCCAAAAAATCATGTAATCCTCAGATAGCACGATGGAGTATACTTATTCAAGAATATGATTTTGAAGTTCGCCACCAGGCATAAAAATGACACATGCTGATGCGATGAGTCGAGCTCCGTTTCAGAATCGGAAGATACTATAACAAACCTCGTAGAGAAGAAATTGGAAGTATGCCTTACACTAAGTGAAGATGAACAAATTTTGATCATTCAACATGCTGATAAAGATTTAAGAAAATTGATTGATATTTTTAAGAAGGAAGAGCATGAAAGAACATATCAAGAAAAGCAACAAATTGTTAATTTTGCCTTCAAAAGAAACCGAATCTATAGGAGAATCAAAGAAAAAGGAAAAGAGAAACTTCTGTATGTGATTCCAAAAAGTATGAGAAAAGTACTGCTGTTGAATTTGACGACCTTATGGGGCATTTTTCTGTTGATAGGACTGTCAGCAAAATAAAAAGAGTTATACTGGTTTCCATACATGAAGCGTTACTTATGGAAACATATTTCAATGTGTTTCAAATGCTTAGCCAACAAGACTCCAGGTGGAAAACAACAAAGGATATCTACATCCGATTAATCCTGGAAAAGACCCTTTTCAGTAGTTCACATAGACTACTTAGGACCTTCCGTGAAAAGCACACGAGGAAATCGAGATTTATTAATCATAATTGACAACTTCACAAGATTTACTAGACTTTGTCCAGTCAAAATACTGCCTCCCAACATGTTTTAAACATGCTTTAAAAAACTTTGTTGAAGATTTTGGATTACCTGACCGAATCATAAGTGATAGAGGCTCATGTTATACATCGCATCAATTTGAAAAGTACTATCATGATAATGGAATAAAGCACACCTTGAATTCTACTCAACATCCTATGAGCAATAGCATGGTAGAACGAACCAATAGAACAGTCCTTTCCACAATAACGACGTCCATGAAAGATTCACGACAAAAAGATCGGGAGTTTACGTATAAAACAAACAGAAAGGAATTTGAATAATACGGTGAACAAAACCACAAATAAAACGCTATTCGAAATTTTCATGGCTATTCACCTAGACTTAATGACGCAGTCCTTCGAAGAGTCGCAGACGAAAGTATTGATGAGTGGACTGATCCGAAAGACGTTCAACAAGAAACTAGAAGTGTAATAAAAAAAAACAAGACAAAATGAAGGAATATTACGACCAGAAAAAATGCCGAACAATTACTTTTGAACCAGGTGAAATAGTGGGTTGTTCGACGTTCAGCAAAATCAACGGGGGAACCTAATAAGACTCAAGCAAAAACAGAGGGACCCCTAATTGTGACTGAGGTCCTCCCCAACGATACTTATCGAGTGACTCAGCTGGAAGAACAAGAACGAGGCAGATTCTACAACACAACAGCACACGTGAGTCAACTCAAGCCATGGCGACTTCATAAAGATGACTGTGACTCGGATGATGAGGAACCCCAAGGATCTTCTTAGTGTCTCTCGAGATTATTCATGTAACGACTAGTGCCCCATTCATCAATAACTATAAACATTGTTCCTGAACTTTTTTTTGAACATTTACTTTTTTTTCATTGAGCTTTCACTTTTTTTTTATCTGAACTTTTTTGGGAACTGCTTTGGACAATAATCATATTAGAACTTTAACATTTTTTTAATTTTATTAATAACAAAATTATTACATGTTTTATGTGCTGTACACATATATTCTGTTTCTTTTGTATATGGTAAAATGTAATTTACTAAGTAAAATTTATGTAGCAATTGAGGGCCATTGCTTGGTCAGGATTTCCGATGTAAACTATTTGTTATAATAAATGACAACAGATGGCGACACAAACAAGATACTCCTCCATAACTCCTCTTCCTGTAACTCCATATAAGGCTATTGTCTTATACGGGGATTCGAATGCAAGAGCAAGGGGTAGAAAAAGAACGCGACGTAGTTGCTGATGGCGGGCGGTTGTTCGATTAAGTATTTGTACCAATAAATATTTCATTATATTAACTGAAAGTTGTGTGAATTTATGATAAAAGAAAAAAAGAATATAGCACAAGAGCAGTCGAGAAAAAGTAAACCAAAGTGAGCCTAAACATGAGAATGAAACACTGAGATTGAGGTTTCAAAGGAGAACAGAAATGCAATCCTGAGAGAGATAAAATTTGATTAAAATTTCGAGAGCTCCAACAAAGGCCCAACATGAAAAAAAAAAAAAATGATTGGATAGGTTTGTCGCTCGACGGTCATTCTTTGCACACTTTAGACTAACTATACCAGGACTTATAGTTTAACGTGGATTCCGAACCACTAACAAACATCCATGCCACTTTCAGGAATCGAACCTGAAACATGTGGTACCAATATCAAGAGCTCTATTCAATTGGCCATCAGGCTGTCCATAACTAGACCGGAAAAAATAAAATTAAAAAAAAAAAAAAAAAATAAATAAAAAAAAAAACAGATATATGCTGTAGACATAATATTGTGGAACCTGTTCATGAGATAAACACCTTTTTTTCCATTCACGTCGAAATAGACAACCAAAGAGGTCTCCCACTTAATGTTGATCTCCTCATGACTAATACCACGCAGAAAAATACAAAGATTTAGTCCCCAGCTTCCTTTTGCAACGCACGCGATCATCATCGTTACATGTGAGTAATTTTTATAACATATTTTCGGTGATAATGATGGGTTATATCGAATTTCTTAGAGATATCTGACTTCTTATTTCGATTCCTGCTATTAGCTCACACTCTCCCTATATAAATCTTGTTCAAATTTTAAATCGTTAATAAAATGATTTTTTATTCATCCACTCAAGTTCAAATACATTTTTTAACTTGTAGTGGATGACTCTAGATGTTAATACAGTTTTTTCAAATATTAATTCCTTCATTAAATTTAATTCATCAATTTTTAGTTTTTTTTCAGATTTAAGTTGCATATATCTACCAATAGATGGTGCCATATAAACTTAAAAAATGAATGAAAATTATTTATAAAGGACTTTTTGCAATATAGTGAAAAAAGGAGGAATTGACTGTGAAAAAAAAATTATATTACTTGTCGTGAGCTTTATGTTTCAAAAACATTTGAAGTTTAGTTTTTCAGGCTTCATAAAGGAGGACATAATACATTAATTTATATTGCGTTAATTTATATGGGTTAAAATATTAATTATATTTACGTTAAGACGTATTATTCATTTTAGTTTTCATTAATTTTTCTATATATTTTCTTTTATAGTATTATATATAGTATATATATATATATATTTTAGAATCTTGTTGACAAATACGCATAATACTCTTTTTAGTTTAGGTACTATTATTAGACTTAAACAAAAACACTATAAAGGTTTAATTTATCTAAAATGCTTTCGAAATATTAGTTTAAATGTATATATATTTTCAAAATATTTTCTAAGAAAATTAATCGCATATCTATGTAAATTTCTTAGAAGGCCAAAGGGTATTGATTTCGTAAAGCCTTTCTATAAAATATTAATTGTAATTTATTCGTTAATGTTTACAGATAATTTGGCATATATTTTAAAAACTGGAAAATTACAATGCGTTATTTTCAAACATTAAAAAATATTATTTTATTAAAGTCTGATAAGATTTTGCGTCTATTTTCATCAAACACTGAAATAAAATCAGTTCCTCTTGAGAGTTTGCTTAAAAAGCATATTTTATTTTTTTTTTCTATTTACATCTGGTATTTGGTAGTCCTTTTCCTGGAATCTGTTCACTATCAATTTCAGAACATGCTTGAGTAAACACGAAATAAATTATATTTTAAATATAGCTATAAGCTAAATCTAGCTAAAAATTGAATAATCATAAAAGGAAAAAAAATGTGATAATATATTTTCTGAAAGGTTTTATAGTTGTCGTAGAATTATTCTCAAAAAGTTTTTGCAACATTTTTTTCTAAACTCTCATTTTTCGAAAGTTTTAATCTAAATCATTGTAAATTTACACATTTTAGAATCACCATGATCCGCAATTTTAAAATAAGACAAACCTCATTTCGTCATTTTGATATTTTCTTCAACTAGTGTTACTTACAATTTTTGAAATTTAGCAACACTTCGCATGTAATAAAAATAAGGGCACTAATTTCTAGTAGAACTGGCCTTAATAAAATATTATTTATTACTATAATATGATTATTTTTTTTTTTTTTTCAATTCCTTCTATTAGCTCACACTCTCCCTATGTATATCTTGTTCAAATTTTCAATCGTTAATAAAATACTTTTTATTCATCCCCTCAAATTCAAATAATTTTTTTAAATTGTAGTGGATGACACTTGATGTTTTTTTTCAAATATTAATTCATTAATTAAATTAAAATAATTAAGTTTAGTTTTTTGAGATTTAAGTTGCATATATCTACCAATAGATGGCACCAGATAACTTAAAAAAATTATTTATAAAGGACTTTCTGCAATTTAGTGAAAAAAAGTAGGAATTGTCTTTAATTTTTTTTTTTTATATTACTTGTTTGTTACTATAATAAGATTATTTTTTAATTTGTTTTTTACTTAAACTTTTTCTCGTTAATACTCACAGGAACAGTGGATCTATTTTCGTTAAGTTGAAATACACCAACAGGATAGAGACCATATTCTCCGTTAACTCTGGCACAGGTTTCCTTGCGATTAGAGTATAATTTCCTTCGGCGTCTCCATTTTCGTCCATATATACCATATATCCCATTGCACCTAAAATTGCAAAATATTTTTATTCCAGTAGTAATTTTATATAAATTTTAAAATTAAAATTTTTTTAGATATCATTAACATGTTTTATTTGTATAATTACAAGCAAGTATAAACACCACGAAATTTAATACATCTACTTTGTTATTAAACTTCAACAACTCTTAATTAAACAAAATTTAAATACAAATTGAAAATTAGATATTTAATAAAAATTAATTTAGTGTTTTAATATTCCTAATTAGGAAAACTCTTTCCAATCATTATTATTATTTTGTCAAAGGACTATTATTATTTTTTAGTGGACGTTATGTTTCACCAGTGTATTTCACGAACTGTTGAACTACTAGGCCCACTGATGGGTGATGAAGAGAGGACATTGCCTTTTCGATCTACACTGCGCCATTTAAGAGTTCTATGGAAGAAAACCTGAAAAACACCCACAAGGCAGACTTGATAATCGATGTGAGACGGTTTACACACATTGCCACAATTATTTACACATAGTCGCTTCATTCGTGATAGCAGTGGCTGTAAGAGATACTACAAGCGGTTCTGGACTTGAGACCTGCTGCACGATAGCTGCGCACATTATCACAAATCCCGGCCCAAGTAATCATGTTTATTAATGTTAATCCCTATTCGCGAAAATGAAGTATTGATAAATTAACCGTTCATCATTAATTTTTTATATATGTTTTCTTCTATTTAAATTTCACAAACGTGTGAATTATTCCAGTTTATATCAGCATCAAGCTTATATTCGACATAGACATTGAAGTTAAGGGTTTTAGAAATTATTTTGGTAACTAAACATGCTAATAATCAGTACTGCAAGTATTATATTATAGTTATTATATTAATTACAATATATTACCCTCTAATCAAAATACCAAAATTTAGCATTGAAGAGAGGGTTGGTTTGTTTCCAGTATTCTTGCTTCGTCCTGAAGCCAGTTAAAGATGAGCATAAAAAGCTAATTCCAGCTAAAGCTACAGACATATTATCTTTCTGGTTAGCAATCGGTTTTGAAACTAAAAGCCATAAATTCCAATCTATTATAATTAATCAATTATAATGAGCTACATTTAATTATATTTATCAAATCAATTATACTAATTATCTATTTAAGCCATTACAACTAATTATATATTTAATAATTTACACTACATTAACCTCAAATTAAGTTATTTATAATTAATTATATGTTTCATGAAATAGCGAACTCAGTGCACATAAAAAGTAAGTAATTTATTATCATCTGAAATAAATTTTAACATTTTTTTTGAAAATACACAAATTATCAAACTCAATATCGCCATGTAACAAGTCAAGGTGAAAATATATTTAAACTAACACTAGGAATTGAAATTTAATTAAGTCATTCTCTGAAATAATTAAATAAATTAGTTTCCACTTGTTTTACCATAAAGTGCAATGTTTTATCTTTTCAACAGAACTCTTTCACAAATTACAAATTCTTATCCTCTAACAATATTTTAAAGAAATTGTAGTATTTTATTGTATGCCAAATGAAAATTATGGATATAATATTTAATTACGGGAATCATTTCAAAAGAATAAAAAATGAACTTGAGAAAGTTTTTGGTGAATGGAATAAATTGCAGCTATTCATTACTCATGTAAAAGTATTATTTCACATTAATGAAGCTTTTGCAGTTAAGATCCACCTCGTAATTAAATTATATTTGCTTTATCAATTATTAATCAGACTGTTTTGATGCAATAACTTTATATAAGGTCGCAACAACGAACATCAATAATTTAATTTATCATGAATACAGCATAATTTGAGAGAAACGGTTTTATGAGAACTAATTGAATGAAGTAAGAATTTTCTAAAGATTAGAAAGTTATATCCAGTCTTAACAACGTGTATTCGAAAAATCAAATTATCTGAATTTTAGTTTACATTATTTTTATTAAATTAGTTTTATGCGCCTGTTTTATTTTAATTTACGCATGAATTCTTTTCAGTAAGTAAGCAAAGCCCTACTTAAAATATAATATTAATATATCACAGAAATTAAATTATTTTATAATAGGGATTTGTTAGATTACTTTTAATGAAGTACACGTTCATAATTTTGAAAATTGAAACACAATAATTAGTTTTATAACGAAAAAAAATTCCAGAATTCAGTTTTAATTGAAATGTTTTTTTTTATAAATCTATTCCTATGTATTTTATTTCTAACAATATAATATTATCTTTAATAAAAAATAGGATTTCATGGTTATTGTTTAGGATTACTTGGTGATATTTCTATGCTAAAGGTAAACAGAGCGGTATAAATATATAAAAAATCGAAGTTTAATTTGAATTTAAAAGTACTTGAATTCAAAATTTTCACTTATTCAATATATAGTATATAGTATATATATATATATATATAGTATATAGTATATATATATATATATATATATATATATATATATATATATATATATATAATAAGTGTGTGTGTGTATGTGTACAACAAACTAACAAATCGATAAAATGCAAAGAAAACGCTGATAAAAAAGCTGATAAAAATATTTCTGTAATAATATCTGCATCAAGTTTAATCAAGCAAAATTATATAGAATATAATATATCATTTACAACGATTTTATTGTCTGTAGTTTGCCTGTAACGCCCTTTTACTTTTGGTTTTCAATAAAAAAGGTGAACTATACATTCTATATAAATGGATTTTCCGAGAATTCTTTCATGTCCCGTGCATTCCTCACATTGGATATATAATTACCTTTACTTTAATTATTCCCCGTACCTCATAATTTATTTCTTTTTAAATCTCTCGATCGTTGAATGCAATTTTTTAATCTGTCATACTGCTGTTTCAAAACGAACTGAAATTTTAAAATTTGTCGTTTCCCAAGCAAATATTAGCATTTTAATACACTGAGAGCATCTGGCAAATGATGAAGAAGGTAGCTGTCTGGTAATAACTTCAATATGATTTGTCTTTGAATAGGTGTAAGCTTAAAAAGTTTTTTTTATTTTTAGTTCTCACACTATCTCGCTAAAGATGTGTAAAAAAAGCTAATTCCAGCTAAAACTGAGAATACATATTATCTTTCGGCTTAGTAATCAATTTTGAACAAGAAGCTCTCTATTTACCAGTCTATTATAACCAATCAATTGCAATTAGTTACAATTAATTATGTTTATTAAATCAATTACAACTAATTGTGAATTTAATCAAGTACAACTAATTATATATTAATTCTATTACATTATATTAACTCAAATTAAGTTATTTATAATTAATTATATGTTTAATGAAACAGCGAACTTAGTGCGCATAAAAAATAAGTAATTTATTATCGCCTGAAATAAACTTTGACAAATATATTGAAAATAAACAAATTATCAAACTCAATATCGTCAAGTAGCAAATAAAGGAGAAAAATATTTAAACTACATTAGGTTTGAAATTTATTTAATTAATACACTGAAATAATTAAATAACTAATTTCCACTTGTTTTACCATATAATGTAATGTTTTATCTTTTTTTAACAGAAATCTTTCACAAATTACAAATTCCTAAGCTCAAACAATATTTTGACGAAAGTTTAGCCTTTTATTGCACATACCAAATGACAGATATGGATACAATATTTAATTAGAGGAATCATTTCACAACAATAAAAATAAGAGAAAGTTTCCGTAAATGGAATAAATTTCAGCTGTTCATTACTCATGTAAAATATTGTTTCCCATTTAATGAAGCAACCGATCATAAATTTCGTGAAAAGCTTCTTAATTTTCGAGAGCTTTCGCAGTTAATATACGACTAGAAATAAAATTATATTTGCTTCATCAATTATTAATCACTGCCATTATTAATCAGACTGTTTTTGATGCAATAACTTTATATAAAATAGCAATAACGAACATCAATAACTTAATTTATGATGAATACAGCATAATTTTGAGAGAAACGGTTTTATGAGAATTAATTGAATAAATTAAGAATTTTCTAAAAATTAGAAACTTATATCCAATCTTTTAACAACGTGTTCGAAAATCAAATTATCTTTGAATTTTAGTGTACATTATTTTTATTAAAATAATTTTTTATGCGCCTGTTTTCATTTAATTTATGCATTGATTCTTCAAATGTAAAGTAAAACTATATTTCATAATATAATATATATTTACTCTGAAATTAAAAGGTTTCTTCTAACAAAAAACAATTTTTCTTCTATAAAAATAAGATTTCATGGCTATTTATCAGGATTATTTAATAATATTTCTACAGAGCAATATAAATATATAAAAATCGCAGTTTTATTTGAATTCAGAAATATGTTAATTTCTCACTTTTTAAAATAACTATATATATATATATATACCAAAACGATAAAAGAAATGCACCTGTTAACAAAACATTACTGTAATAATACCTACATCAAATTTTAGTTGATTATTTAAAATATAATACATCATTTATAACTGTTTTGCTGTCTAAAAAAAAAAAAGTCTGCTTTATTGTGTTCATTTTATGTTTTGATTCAAAATATATGAATTATGCATTTGGTATAAATGGATTTTCCAAGTATTCCTCGTGTCCCAGTGCATTCCCTCAATTTGTATATATTTATATATGATTTTAATGTATTTATTGATTTTTAAAACAAAATTTAAACAAATAAAAATTAGCTAAAATTTCAATACCTATTAAGTTAGATCATATTTGTTATTTTTTTTTGCAATTTTCTTTTTTTAACCAAGTTTCAGAGAGAAGCAAGTCAATTAGGCTAGCGAGTACCTCCAAATGCTTAATATTCGATTTTAAAAACCTCGTTACAAAATTTCTAGAATTTGAGGGTGTATTTGCTAATGAATTAATTTCCAACTGCTGAAAATGCTTGGAAGAAAAAAACTGTATTGAGATAAAAAGAAGGAGATAGAGACAAAAAAAAGAAAAGTAAAAAAAGATAGACTAGAGAGAATGAGGGAAGCGGAAAGATAAAAACTAAGAAGCGAGAGAAAATAACAATCACGATGACAAATTATAATTACTTGAGCTGCAATTAAAACATAGTCTAGCAGAAATTCTACATGCCCAGAACACAGATAGGGTAGTGTAGAAATTACCCTCGATTACTTGAAGAACCAGAAAGGTGTTATTTGTAGCCCACTAAATAAAACAGAAGAATGGTCTTTATTTTTCTCCACCATGGGGATAGTCTGTTTGGAACAGCACGAGGGTGGAAGGAAGTCCTTTTACTTGTTGTATATGCCAAGAAGAAGGAAATAAAAATAATTTTTGTCTAAAAAGGGTAGCTCAGGAGTTATTAAGACAGAGATAATTCTGAAGTGGAAGGTCTTAAGAGGAGTCCAGGATTAAATAAGTAATACCAATTTTGTTTGGAAAATTCTTGGTAGATGAGCTTTGATTCAGGAATGAGATTTAGGAGCGAGAGATGCGTAAGGTTAAAAGGAATTCTGTAAAGTGGTGAAGAGATTGCAAAGTACTGAATTCGGCGGATATCAGAAAGGAAATTAAAAAATGTGAACGAACGAATAAATTTTCAACGAACGTTCATCTTGTTCAAGGGATTTTTGATCCCACTCACATTAGAGTAGACAAAAGCACACCTGGGGATTGTCAAATAACAAGAATCTGGAAAGTGAGGGAGATGACATTCCGATAAGGAGAAGATTGAATATCCAGAACAAGTTGTATAAATCCTCAAATATAAAGATAAATTAGCCCACAAAAATAGGTTTACAAATTTAAAAAGAAGTTCATTAGTTTTATGCATGACACATTTTTTTCAATATATGGACAAGAAATAGGTATAAAAGATGAGAATAACCTGACGCATCCATTATAATGTTTTCAAAAATTATAATTACACTCAAAATTTTATTAGTCACTGTTTAACAAAAATTTTTGTTTTTGTAAACTTATGTGAAATTGTAGCTTCGCATACTTTGCCTTTGTTTCTTCTAATTTTATAGCTCCTTGAATGACTTTTTTCTAAATAAAGCTAATTTAAGGTACACCATTATAAACTGCATTAAAAATAGTATTAATATAACAATATGGAATGAGATGTGTTATTTTACGCTTATTCCGAAATTTCATATTTCATATTTATTTCCGAAATTAATAAATTAATAGCAAAAGAATAATATAATATCTAATATAATT